>JAQQPU010003555.1:43827-58148 GCA_029168905.1 Artemia sp. Kazakhstan ARC1039 | reverse complement strand
TCTTATATGCCCTCAGGGCATAACTTAAAACCCTTGTCCTGAGGGTTGTGGGGGAGTGTTCTCCGCAAAAACATATTTTCCATCTGGAAATTAACTACGCTGAACAAAATGGCTATCTCGACAACTCCTTTGATTCGAAGTGCCCTGGTATGGAAACCAAAAAAAAAACATTAATAAAAAACAAATAATACATTGTACCAACATCGTTCTTTACTTAGGCAGCGTTAGTGCACTGCCTATGATAAAACTTTTCCACTAAAATTCGTAGCTGCAGTCTTAGCTTTTTTCCCTAAGACACCATCAGCAACCTCACAAATTCTATTTCTAAAATTATTCCAACCATCTTCCACATTGTCAAATTTCCAACCCTCAAGTTTAGCATTCAAGTGTTCCGGAAAAATTTCTTTCAAATGCTCATCCTGGAGTCTACCAACATCATAACTTCTCCAGAGGTAATTACCCTTCCGAAATTTCAGCTTTAAATTGACCCTAGACACCACTAAATGGTGATCTTTACTTTTAACAGCACTCCTATATACACTAGTATTTCGTATTAATCCTGCCAGTCTTCGGTTTACTATAATATAATGCATGAGGTTTGCTGTCTTACCATCACGTGAATACAATGTTAACTTATGGGCTATTTTATGGCCAAGCACCGTATTAGTTGTAACTAGATTTTTATACCTACAGAATGGCAAAAGTCTGAAGCCATTACTGTTTTCTTTACCTACACCAAATTTTCCGAGGCTAGGATATCATCTATCCCCATTTCTACCGACCGGGGCGTTAAACTTCTCTAGTAAAAACATCATGTTTCTACCTGGGAATATTTACTCCTGTAACTGTAAGTAAAATTCATCTGAGTCAAATCTGAGTAAATTTATTTCGTTACTTTGGGATTATTCTCGATGAGCTTTTATCTTTCCTTAAGCATTCTGATTATTTGAGATTGAAACTTGCCCATAACTTAGGTTCTCTTCATAGATTGAAACATGTGTTTCCTTTTTCCATCCTTAAAATTTTATACCATTCTCTAATTGAATCATATCTAAATTATTGCCCTGTAATCTATCTCAACACATTTGTGGTCCATCTGCAACCTCTTCAGATAATTCAAAACAAGGCATATTAGAATTCTGGGTAATCTTGTTCATTGCCCAGTGATGTTTCAAAATCTTTTGGAAACCCAGACTTTGTATGTTTTTCTCAATATACTTAATCTCAAACAACTGAAAGACCTTCATACAGTAATGTGGTATTATGATATCCAATCTTTAACAAATTATTTCCATGATCTAGGTATAATTGAGACTCCCATTTCTCCTGCCCACCACGTCCGCTCCAAGAAATATGGCCTTCTCCAAGTAAATCTGATAGAGCTAGATTCTCAGTCAGATACCAGATTCCTCATATTGTAAATAAACTTAATTTAATAGAAATGTTCCAAAGTTTCAAGAGCCGATTGTCTTCGAAAAAAACATATTTCAAAAATGGTTCTTTGTGTGGATGTTGAAATTGAAGAATAAAAGATATCAGTATGAAATGTGTTGTGGTGTTCTGGCACTGGGCTACTTTTTTTTTTTTTTTTTTTTTTTATTGATATCCTGTATTTGTTATTTCGGAATTTTCTTAAATTTGTTTATAGCCGACACATCGAGCCCTGCTCTCCCTCGACCAGTTTAGAAATCTATTTATCATGTATTTTGTCAATATAAGATCTTGTCTTGAGTCACTAGTATTTCCGTCAGTCGGTTCTACAGGGGCATATACTACTATAACTGGTAACCTCAACTTTTCAGTCATAAAATGAAAAATTAGTATTCTATAATTAATGCCATCCAAGCCTAAACAAGGTTTAGCAGCTTTTTTATTCATCATGAGACCTACTTCCTGTCGGTGCATCCCATCCTTCCTGCCTGAGTAAATAAAATCCTATATCACTTAATTTCAAGCTTCCTACAATGCAAGTATTAAAAGGGTATATAAACAATATCATAGGCAGCGCTGCTCTATCATAGCTAGTAATACTAATGCTATTTTAAAGGACCTAAACTGATTGGAAATTCGATGTTCTAGTGCCCTTTTTAATAGTTAAAAGTGATTGGAGGGCAATCAGCCCTCCTCTTTAGCTCACAATTTTCCAAACACTTCCAATCAAAACTTAAGATAGTCATCTTGTTCAGAATAGCTGAGCAGTCTAGTAGCTGTATCTCTAGGGCCATTGCGTAGGTTACCCCCCCCCCCCCCCCCCCACTTATGAAGTTTGCCCATTATGTATAAAAACTAAATGTTGCCTTAAGATTAAATAAAAAAGCACTATGTGTATGCTGATTGCCAATAAGACATCTCAACAGTATCCCAAGAAAGACTGAAGATATTATGTTCAAACTTCCGGGACTACTTCTATTACTACGTCTGCTCTTAAAATTTAACTAATTCAAAAGAGTGTAAATGTAACCAAGCTGTCAAAGAGAATAGATAGATTTTTCTGTGAATTGTNTGTAACCAAGCTGTCAAAGAGAATAGATAGATTTTTCTGTGAATTGTATCAAATTTTATTTTTCAGGTCAACTAGAGCAGGTATAAAAATAAATTGAACAGTACTATTTGTATCTAGATTTTTAAATAGATCTGTATGTTGTCAAAAATTGTTGAAAAATTTTCTCCCTCATATAAATAGTAGGCCAAACTATAAATTCTTAAAGAAAAACCGTAAAGATTTAAAGTAGTATATTCTTTTTCCCTGAAAATAATATATCGGTAAAAAAGAACAGAAATAAATTAAAACAAAATAAGTTTTACAAAGTAAAATAAAGAACTCCATTAAACCAAAAATGAGTAAAAGTACATTCAAATAGTTTACCAAGAGTAAAACTACCACAAATCCACACTGATGAATAAATGAAACCCAAAACGAACAGAAATTGCTGTAAATAACCGAGTTACTGAATTAAGTTACTTGGTTACTAACCGAGTCACTTTACTGAAAAATTCTTTTTTAACGTTTTCACTTTTATAACTTTAGTAAATCAAATATTTTAAACATTTTAAGGAATAAAAATCAGCATATGTGTATTAAACTGACAATACACATTCATTTCGTATTTTGTTTAGTAAAGTGTAAATTATGTTCTGGTCTTGGGAATGCATGGGGTTGTTTTTAGCCCTACTCATGTTAATTTCTACTCCTTTTGAATTGGTTATTTATTGTAATATGTGTTCTTTTTGGGTTTTATTTATTTATCGATGCTGATTTGTGTAGTTATACGCTTAGTAGATTATTTTATTTTATTTTGTGCTCAGTTTTTGTTTAATGGAGTTCTTTACTTTTCTTTCCAAAACTTATATTGTGGAAAAAGTTTATTTAATTAATTCTAAAATAAGACAAACTTTCTCAGGTTCGTATCTTCTCATGGGCAACACTAAACTTCGTGAATATTAAATATTTAGAATCAGCATAATCAGTTAATTCTTTTGATAAAAATTCTGTTTTTACAGATTTGATTACTTTTGAGCTGCGTTGCTGACTAAAGCTCACTTCGCTCGGTGCATTTGCTTACTACAGTTTGTTACCACGAACTGTTACTTAGCATGATTGGAAAAAAGGTCAGAAATTAAGTTAAAAAAAACTAGTTAACTAAGGAGAAGCAATCAAACTTAAAACGAACGGGTTGGAGTCACCCCTTCTTCAACCCTCGCTTTTTACGCTAAATTTGGACTATTTGTCACAATTCTCTAAGAAAGACTACTGAAACACAAGGGCCATTAAATTTGAATGAGATATATTTTTAATGAATGTTAGACTTTAAGCGTAAAGAACAAGGGTTACGAAAGTTGCAGCCACCCTCATGTACACAATAATTTCTGCTCGTTTTGAGTTTTGATGTTGCTGTTTACTTTCAATTGAAATAAAACTTGTTTTTTTTTTATTTAGTTTCTGGCCGTTTTTAAAATCGTACCAGGAAACACCCCCCCCCCCCCGTGAAAAATTTTCCTAATGAGCAAGTGATTTATTTTTTAATTTTGTGACTAAAATGGAACTGTGTAAAGAAACTTCACCTCAATGAGCTCTGCTGCTTTTGATGTGTATAAAATATTATGTATTCTGTCCCAATCCCCCTTGTTCTAAAGCATTCGTTATTAATGCAAGATGGACAAATATTTATATTTTACTGTAAGAAGCAGGGGGTTGAGGAGGTGGCATCCTCGCTTGCATGGGGAAATAGCTTTTTAATAAAAGTTTTTTCCACTTAAAGTAATGAACAACTTTAAGAATCAAGACAAACAGGGATTATTCCATCAATGAGAGTGGGTGCTCCCTCCTAAACTCCTCGTTCATTCCACTAGACTTTTTTGGTACTTGATAAAAGCTTCTTATTCCAATTCAACAGCCATTGTGTTTCAACAGTCCCTATTAAACAATTGTGACCAAAAGTCAAACTTTTGATAAAAAAAGCTAGGTTTTAAGAAAAGACTGTTTCACTCATATACTGAATAATTTCTGATCTTTTCAAATTTTAATATTTCTCCTCACTTTTTATTTAAAACTCATATTTTATATATATTTAATATCTGATGGTTTTTAAATCATGTCTAGGCCCAACCAAAATATGATGTGGGCTACTTACCCCATAAATCCCAAATTCATACTGTTAAATTGTGTACAATACATCAATAATTGTAAAGTGGTTTGTAGCGTCCCACTTTTGAAATGTTTCTATTGGAAATTAAAGCGTCAAATTATAATCAAAATTTGACAAAGCTTAAAAATCTGAAGAAAAAAACTCCGTCCCTTCAGGTCCTAAGAAAAACAGCCAAACATAGGGGACCTAAATAAGTAGGCTAAGTAGATTGTCATTAGGAATCCAATCTACAGTTGTACGAGCTTTTTGTAACGCAAATTGAGCACATGTCCCATAAAATTTGTTTTAAGGGTCACAGAGAATTCTAAAAACTAAACTTCTTCGGAAAATAGAGCTTGTTTCTGGCTTTTAAAAGAAATGAACTTAAATTAAGTTATTGATATCATGGACAGTGAAGACTTATTAAAAGCTTTGTAAATTTTTCTTTTTTCTGTTGGCTTCTCTGCTCCAAATCAAACATCCGTTTTGTTTTTATTAGTATTTTGTAGATAGGTGGGGCATTTTTATCTTCTAAACGCTAATTTTACGCTAATTTTAGCGTTTGTTAATTAGCAAAACGCTAATTTTAGAGTTTTACGGCTATTGGAAAAATCAAAAGTCTTCTCTTTGAAGAAGTTATGAAGATACATTTTGCAAAATATCTGAAGGAACATTTTTTGTTTCTCATAGAGTTGAGCTTTACTCTTTACTTCCGTAAGATATTATTTTTTTCTTTGTGAATAAGCGGGGATTTATGCACAGCTCAGCACAAAAACCAACAGAACAAGATCATCCGCGCATCTACTTCACTTGGTCGGGTTTTACATTCCCTATCGAAATTTCCGAATCTTGGGTTCTTTGATAGGCGTAGTGACACGAAATAAACAATATTCAATTTTTCGTCTAAATTTCAGTGCATGATCAAGGTCGTCTTTTGTCTTAGACTTCAACTGCACAACTCTTGAATTTCCGAATCGTGACGGAGAAATTACACTTTCAACAAGCACATAGATTAGAGAAATATCCAAATCAGTGTCCATTTTAATAACACCTACGCACTCGGTTCTTATAATCTTAGCCTAAATTTTCATACTACTAGGTATTGCTGCCGCAGCTGCAGAATCTTCATCAACTATTTGGACTATCAGTCCATTTCGGCAACTCACAATGTGTTTAACCTTGTCAGTACAGCCAAGCTTCTTGACAAATTAAAGCAGATTTGTAGGATTTTTCAGAATTATTTGAAATCAGCATAGTAACAGATTGGGGTTTTTGTCAGTACAGAACTAGGATATTTAGCTTTTGGACGCATTCATTGAGACGATAGGCCACTAATTTAGTGGGTTTGTTGGAAACTAAGGCCCATTCGAAGGATCAACTATCAGAAACAGCGGCAAATTCTCATGCCGCTCTTTGATTCCGTAAAGTACCTTGAAAATATTCAACAAAAATGATGACGCTGTATATGATTCTCTTCTCAAGTGTGTCAACTTTCAGTTCTACTTTACAGGTATCAATTGCCCGCTTAATTGCATCTTTCTCAAATAAGTGAACATCAACCTTTATTACCACATCTTCATCCTTGACGGCAGACCACTTCAAAAAGTTCAGCACCGGACAGAGATAAATAGAACTAGCCATGTTAATAGTTTCTTCTCTAAATGGTTAACGTAATGTCCAGTCAATAATCATAGTTCATATAACACGTCCAATATCCAGAGAGAACACAGATAAATGATTAATCAAGTTCATCCAGGAACAAGACAAGCATAGTGACCTACTTGCCGTAATTTAATAGTAAAAAAAACACCGGAGGGCNAGTGACCTACTTGCCGTAATTTAATAGTAAAAAAAACACCGGAGGGCTCGTATAGCACTTGAATCAGCTTCCCTCATCGCTTTTGCCTTTTACCTGAGACACCTGCAGAACACTGTTGTTGTTTAGGATTATTTTTTTCTTAAAATACTCAGATCTTTCTTGCTTATTGGAATTTTAGATTTTATCTTAAAAAGTCAGCTAAAGAATCGTACAGGAAATTTGTGAAGGTTTTCTTAATATTCAAAAAAAATTTATGGGAGTATTAGTTTTTTAGAATTGTTCAATTGCCTAGGTGCTTAGAAAAATGTTTGTCACCATATGTTGCACGTTTGATAATTGAATAGAAAGACAGAGTTTCTTCATTTGATCAATAAAACATTTTAGTTTATTTATTCGATATATTACAGGTAGAAGAATCAGCAATTCAAATTGATAAAAACGGTGAACTCTTTGATGGCGATGACGGACAACTACCACTAATAATTGGAGCCAGCTCTGGTCTGTTTTTACTGATCTTCGTCATGACTGTTGTATGTGTCTGGAAGCACTCTCGCCCGTTGGTTGAAGGTGGAGGAAAGCAATACTGTAACGTTTTTTGTCACTATTTTCTCTCTGTGAGCACTATGAGGCAAAGATAAAAAAAAACTATTTTCTGTTAGAAGTAAAGTGTGAATTTGAAACTTGAAAAGAACTTATTTATTGCTTTCCAGTTTATGCAACACATATCTGCGCAAAACTTGTTCAAATTAAATGCCTCGTCATACTTTCCTCTATTATTAGGATTTTACAGAACCACGGATTTACTTGAAATACAAATACAGCACAACAAAATAGGATTTGGAGCAAAAAAATTTCAAGTAGCTTGCAGAAAATGAAGTTCTTACTTATGAAATTCTCAATGGCCTTTTGCCGACCGTAAAATCTGTAAATTTTACTTTTCAACTTTAATGCTCGAAAAAGCTCAAACAAGTTCGGTTATCAGAAAAGCACTAATTTTTTTTAGAATTCTATGCACTGTCAGTGACCAATTTATGCATTTTTGTATAGGGTAAGTGAATCGAAAACCAAGTTGTCAAAACACTCCTATTTTGAAATTCCTAAATATTTACGTTTGTAACTTTACCGTAAGTCGAATTTTATAAACGGGGTTTAGTCGAATTTTCTTTAGTTTGGCACTTTTTTTCTGAAAGTTTTTTTTTTGTCTTTAAGCACTAAGGGGACTTGAGGGGATAGTATATAAATAGGGAGCTGTAAAACGTCGGTTAAGAATTGTTAACCATTAATATAAAAATGGCTCCATTTTTTTGACTCTAGAAATGGTACTAAAATATGCTTTTTGGCACCATGTGGATTTAACTTTAGTTTTATCACGACAAATTAACAAAAGGTGATAGCTTTGAATTCAGTCAATATATATATATATATATATATTTACATCCACGACATTGTAGTAATATTGCGGTTTTGTTCGCAAGTAGAAAATTTAGTGATAAAGACGGAGTTCATTGCAGAATCCATTGCCTTTGTTTCTTAAGTATTTACGTCTCAAAACAGCCATTTGAGGGTCTCTGACCAAATAGACTATAATGGTACTTGTTATTGGCTTTCAAGCTTTACAACTCAAAAATGCTACTTTTTGGTGTACCAAAAATTACAATTTTTATACCACATGACACTCTTTATTGACTATAGAAAGAAGAATTTACGATACATGTAGATAGGATTGAGAGCTTTCCAATAAATAATTAAACATACTTTTACGATCTTGCAGGAGCATGCTAATACTACTATTCAGCCTTTCTTTTATTAGGTTGTAGCTGTCAATCCATCTATGCGACTAATAGAAATACTTTATAAAATCTGTTGTTTCCTCTTACAGGCATTGTAGAATCTCGTTTGTGGTTAAGTAAGAAAATTGACAAAGAAACCTTTACAAATTTATAAAATGGATTATAATGACCTTCGTTTCTGCTTCTGCTTCTTTAATAGAAAGCTCTATGTGGTTCTTTTAGAATTTTGGCGATTTTGATTTTCCTTCTTTGTAAACCCTCAGTTTTTTTTTATAAAAATAGAGCAGAGACAATGTCTAGTTTCCAAAAATTAATGGTAATCCTGAATTGCAGGAATTTTTCATACTAAACGGTTGCTTTTTGAGATACGCGTTAAAAAGTTATATACCTAGTTGGAAAAGAGGTTTTGTGATAGACAGGGTCTGTAACATCTATTACAGGGTCTGTATATCACATACAAAAGTAACAAAGAAATAACCAGTGGCTTTTAAAGTTTAGGGACCGTATTACGAATAAATTTCTATTTCGATTTTTTTTTTATTTTGTGGCCATTTAAGATTATTTTCTTTCCTTCTTTGCAGATCTTCTATTTCTTATACAACTAGGTCAGAGACACTGGCTACTTTCAAAACATTATTGATAAGCCTATAACGGTCAGTAGCTGATCTGACACATCGGATACCTTGAGTTTAAAAAAGAACTTCTAGGCTAAGCTTGATTGTTAAAAACAAATAAGTGTGAAAGCGACCTTTTGGCACTTTCATTATCACCGAACAAGGAACTGGGATCTTTTCTAACGCAGTCATCTATATAGCTCTGCTAAAGCATTTCCCTCAAGTTCTTTTGATTTACAGAAACAATAGAAATGAATAGTCTTTGTTTGACCTTTGTTTAAATAGTTCAAACGATGGAAAACAAATTCTGTGATTGAAAATACTAAATGGGACTTATTCTATGCAATTTTTCCTTTGATTTCTTCTACAGTTCCTTGATATTCGTCAATTTTTCCTGTTTTTTTTTGGAGTTATAACTCTCCCCCCCTAACCCTAAAGGACCAACTCCTATAGTACACTTGTAACTAGTGGTGGCTCTAGGTCTGGAAAGGGGAGCAGCCCCCTCCCCAAATTTTTCTGACCTCTGACACTAAATTTCTTAATGTTATATAATTATACTCCTATTAAGGTCTAAATACGATCTAAACAAAATTTATCAATTCTAATTTTGTATACCTTGCCCCCCCCCCCCACCAGCTTATGAGGCCTAAAACCGTTACTGCTTGTAACACTTCATGTGCATTTTATGTGAACATGTTTTCCGAGCAGACATCTGGTGTATAAATTTAATTGGAAGTTGCTTTGAAATCTCAACGATATTTGCCATAGACTTTGAAGAGAGGAGGGAGGGACTTCCACTATAATGCCTGATAGCCATGTAAGACTTGTTCTTTGAAAATGAGGATGTGCACCCAAAGGAACCCAAAAAAACTGAGCGAAAAATCTGTTATCAACAATACCATATAATACATTAATGATAAAATAATTTTCTTGAGCCAAAACCCATGAACAATACGAAAGTAAGTCTTCACCATTTTGATTGGTAACCACAAAATCAGAGGCATGAAAATCGTTTAATTTGTAATTTCTTCAGCAAAATTAAGACCTGTAATTAGCAAATCTTTTTTAAGACTACTGGACAAAAGGTAGTAATGATAATACTTGGCTCATCATAATATCTACATATATATATCATAAATATCTACAATACAGGGTAAATATCTACATCATAAATATCTACAATACAGGGTGTCTGCGATAAAACACGACAGTTCCATATCTAAGGTACCAAATATTGTGTAAAAATATTTCCATTTTTTCTTATCAGCTACAAGGGGGTAAATTATAAAATCTTCTTTTAGGGATGTGAAGTGAAATCAAACTAAGCCAAAGTAAAAGCCATTACCGAAAATTGTTTTTACACCGAAAAGTGTTATATCTCTTTTTGTACCATAATAAAGGAGTAAAATATGATTTGATAAAATACAATAAGTTTTACACAATAATATATTATTTTAGTTTCGACATGTGATCGATATGAAGAAAATAAAAGATTCTCCGGTGCAAATCCGACATGGGAAGGGTAAGTCTTACATATCTTTTCTATAAGGCATAGGCCATGGATCTTATTATTATATTTAGTTTTTTATTCATATTCTTCGTCCTGTTACCAGACCTGAATCTTATCATTGCTATTGTTAATATTTTCATCAATTAATTTTGTAATAATAAACGTTTCAGAATTATACGAAGCAAATATTATTTAAAGCGTTGGGGTTAGGCGATGAGAATTGGATGCCATTGATAGAATCAAACTTGGATCCTATTGATATAATCCGATAGGATAGAAATTATCCAGAAGAGAACCCTGAGAATTATCTACGGTCAGGGAAAGTGTCTTGCATTCTACTCCTCAAGGAATTCCCCCTCCCTATCTTGGTAGCCCGACATGTTACTCTTTGCACTAATTTCGAGAGTAATCTGTGCCGTAATCCACACTTTCAGTGTATACTCCCAGCCCCTTATTGCCCACGAAAGCCGTGTTTACCTTGACCAAAAGCACAAAAAACAATCCTGGTTCTAAATCCTATTAATCGAACTGAGCGTTACAGAAAGAGCTTTGTGCCAACGTTTGTTGAAATCATAAATAAATGAAAATTGTAATATATCATGTTAATATGTCACGTGCATTGTTAATGTGTCAATTTGGTTGTTTCATTTTTATTTGAAAGGCCAGTGGGGTTCATCCCTGTATGTTTTTATAATGTACTGATGGTTTTTTTTTTTGTTTTTTTTTATGCAATGTAGGCTACCTGACAGAAAGCAACAAGTTCGACAGTTTGATGTTGTGAGAGTTTGCTTGTTAATAAAGTATCATTCATGTACAATAAATATAAACAAATTAACCCGGAATAACAACATATGCATTAAGCAAGTAAAAGCAAAGGTAAAGGAAATGTTTTTGTTATTGGGAAGATGGGGAGGGGTAATTAATATTGAGGAGAATTCTTAATAAGAGGTAAATTTCAGTTTAATAGTCCGGGACTTGGCTGCACAGTATAAAAAAAAATAAATTTTCCAGATTTGGACTTCATTTAAGCTTAAAAGAAGTTATCGTTATTGAAAAAATTATTAATCTTTAACCAATTTGTATTTTTGAGCTGTAAGCATGAGTTGAATCCTGTTAATATGCCTGAAAGTTTTGAAAAATGAAATTTACGCAAATAGACTTTGTTTCCTATGGCTATCAAGGAAAACATGGTAAGTTTGTTAATATAAGGTTTACCCACCTTATAGTTATACCATAAAGATACCCCAATAATACCATTAGAGACCCAAACAAGCTTCAAGCTACATCTTCAGAAGTAAGAAACTTAGTATTTTGTGTTTTTTTTTCAGTTTTTTGCGTCTCTTTGTTTTGTTTTATTGTGTTTTTTTACTACTTTCATTGTTTTTTTGTTTCTTATCTGGGATTTTTTGTTGTATAATTTTAAGGAAACGCTCAAACTAAAGTAAATACAAAACTCAGATGCCCCTGTAAAAAAAAAAAAAAAAAAAACAGAAAAAAACACAATAGTCAAGAATTTTTCCTGTTGTTTTATTTTTATTGAATAATTGAAGCTGTAGTATTGGTCCAAGAAAGGTTAAAAATATTCAGTTAGAATTATCAAGTTATACTTTCAAATTCTCATAGATTTAAAATTCATAATACTCTCTGGCCCTCAATTGCTCCCTAAACGGTTAAATAGAAAATGTTGTCTGAATTGCAATCAGATTTACACTGCATGGGATATGTTAAGTGTTTTAGTGTCTTTTGATTGGCTCCATTGATAAAAAAATTGTTGGGCCAAAACTTTATTTCTGCATTTTTGTCACTGACAAAACCCAGATATTACTAATCCTACAAATACATACTTCAGCTCAAAACCAGGCGCACTCTTTATTTATTGACAATCAAACAACATTCCTACTTATATCAACCTCAAGTAATAGTATTGGTAATGCACCATTTAGCTACAATGTTGAGTTGTCTCAAATATCGCAGAAGTCTGTTTTCGGCTTGTATGTACCGATTTTCCAAATCTGAAGTAAATCCAGTAACTGGAGTGCGTAGAGTATATGGAGATATACTCTATGGAACAATATTTTCTACATACTTTATGGAGTATATGGAACAATTACTTTTGTTTTTCATTAAAAGAATTGTGTGTATCGTATCATTTTTTTCTTGGCTCATCAGATGGCCGGACCAGGAAGAGCTCAACCGCCTTAAACTATGAAACTTAGTGAACTCATTTAGGGAATTAGCCATCAAAAGGAGATCTTATAACTACTTTAATAACTAATATAAATTTAACTAAAACCGGTGAAAGATGAAAAACAGCTACTAAACTAATTTCATAATCATATAAAACAAAGATATTTCAAAATTTAAGATTACTTGTCATCGGCAGCTCTTTTGGACCTAAGCTCTGTTCAGCTTCATCAATCGCTTGCATGTGTTTTTTTTGAAAATCTTACTTGCCAAACCTTATAGTTTACTATAGCGTTTTCAACTTCTCTTATTTTATGGTTGCCTTATGTTTTAATTAAATAAAAGAAAACAAGTTTTTTCAAATTAAAGCAAAGAATAATATTAAAACTTGAATCTAACGCAAATTATTCCAAATTATTCAGCAGCCCTCAGTTTTAGCGGCGGTTCTTAAATTACTGGGACAAACAGTCCAACTTTAGCATAAGGAGGGTTTAGTCACAAGAGATCCACCCTCTTATATTCGAAAGTTTTAAAGTCGTTTGTGCATTTTACTTGAGAAAACCTTTTGTTGTTTTTCTTTGTTTTTCTTAGCATACCCAGGATTATCCCAATTGCTAGGAGGATTATACTGAAACTTGATTCTTTAAACTGAAATAAAAGTTTTAATTAGCAGTGCTTAGGGAAAATGGGTCGATTTAGCGCCTTCGCTTTTTGAAATCAAGAGTAGGTTATCGAAGGCCTTTAACAATACGATATGTGAGTAATTGACCCTAAAAACTCACATATATGCTTAAGCACCCTATTTGTTACAGAAGTTTTTTAATCCTCAAATTCAAACAGCCAATTTTGTACAATTGAACCAAAACCAAGTGCGGGAAAATCCGGGCAGCTCGTTGAAAGTAAGATATCTGAAAAATTTATTTTGACTAGATAGATTCATAAAAACACAAGTGTTTAAAAGCTTTCATTGGAAGGAATAAAATTAATCTACCCAATAGCAGATTGACTTTGGAACTGTTTTAGATTTAAATATATCTTTTTCTTTATAGGTCGGTGCTTGGTATCTCTGGGTCATCTAGTATAAACATTGGCGTTGTCTCAGGAATGATAACTCCTCCAACCGCCTTTGAAAGTAGTAAAGCTGAGAGACGAAGCTTACAAAATAACAAATATATGTCCCAAGACCTTCTTACTGGCACACCCATTCAAAATACATATGTTTCTTTTGAATCTTCGTCATCATTTGACCCCAGCAACGGTAGTAGAAGTTTTTCAAATACTCGAAATAAGTCTAAGATACTAGGTAGGTAAATTTATAATAAATATTAAATAATTGTAAGTTCTCAATATTGCTCTGCAAATTACTTCATAGCAAATCAAATATGCTGAAATTAAACACTTCACTTTTACCTTCATCATCGGTACTTTCACAATTTTAATAGATAATTTTCCATATTATTATTGAAATTAGATTTATATTCATATTAAGTTTTATAAACAAGAACAAGATTTTTCAAAAATGTAATGCAAAAAATTATATTTGGCCCCAGCTCTCTTGGCATTTGCGCAAAAAACTGCTACAGATCTATACCCAGATAGAAGTGGGACTGCTTTTGTCACTAAGACTTTGTGAACATGAAGGATATTACGGTGTTAAGTCGATATTGAGAGTTCATAGCTTCTAGTGTAAAATTTGTCTTCAATCCTAGATGGAGTGTGAAACAAGCAAGAAGTAATATCTGCATGTGCCCTGTTATCTCTACAATGAATCTTTCTTAG
>JAQQPU010003554.1:0-58156 GCA_029168905.1 Artemia sp. Kazakhstan ARC1039 | reverse complement strand
TTGAAAATACAATAACCCTGAAGATTTTTTAGCGTCTTTTGGCTACTTAAATGTGCACTTATTAGGGGATGTACATGAGCTAATTTAATTGTAGTGTCAATCAGCATTTCGGAGATTATAATTTTTGGTGTTTGTGCACATTCTGGGTCTGCTTTCATACTAGACTTGCCGTACAATACGATACACTACTTTTCATGAACATTCCGTTTACAGGAGGTTTCAACCATGGTATTTTCCTCAATTTTCCCCTTGTTTCCTCAACAAGAACGTCATCCCACGGGGCATCAAAACAGTCCTGCCAGGCATCAACATCATCTCATGGTTCATTAAAACCATCCTGCAAGGCATCAAATCCATCTCGGAGGATATTAAAACCATCCTGTGGGGCATCAAAATCATTCCACAGGACCTCAAAACCAGTTTCCTTTTCCTGGGTAGCCAAATCGCCCTACGAGGGTTGAATACCATTTTGCAGCCCATTAAAACCATCCCGCGAGGCATCAAACTCATCTCACGGGACATTAAAACCATCCCTCGGGGCATCAAAACTCTCCCGCGGGACCTCAAAACCAGCTCCCTTTCATTGGGTAGTTAAACCACCATGCGAGGCTTCAATTCTATCTCGCAGTGCATAAAAACCATCCCGGGAGGCATCGAACTCATTTCGCGGAACATTAAATACCAGCTCCTTTTCCCTGGGTAGCTTTAGAGGCATTTGACCTTTTTTCTAACACTTAAAGGTATTCAATTAAAGCTTTTGATGTGGCGCCTTCTCTTTGAAGTTTTTGTTTATATCAGATATAGTCAGAACCTCAGCAAATATTTGTACATTATTAGCATAATTTACGTCACTTTCTACCCTCGTACAACTGATTAACGCTACGTTGACAGAGTGAATGCGAAAACAAAAAGGATGCTGATTTGAAACGAAATCAGCATCAAAGACTTTCAATTTCACTAAGGACTTCAACAGATTCTGAAAAAAACACAAGATCATGACTCTTACTCTAATTCTAACTTGCGAGGCTCAACAAATAAATTAAATTTGGCTTACTTCCTATTTTAAATAGTATTTCATTACCAACATCTGCAACTTTGTCCAAACTGAAAAACTTGGGTAACGGGGATTCTTCCGAGAGCATTGGCTCAGATACTTAAAAAACAAGTTTTTGCACATATTGAAAGATCAGTATGCTTAAGGTTTCACTTAACTTTCCGAAATAAAATTTCATCTCAGACAAACCCTAGGAGGATTGTGTTTCCTTTAAGATGCAGAATCACCATATTTTTCATCATATTTCGTAAGACGTTCAGTCTTCTTTTCATTTATTATAACATCTTGGCATCATGATGGGTCTGAAATAATTTATCTGCTCCATCCCCAGAGGATCTATCTGTCTTTCCGCAAAATTAATTTTGCCAGTCCTCTCATCAGAACATGCATTTATTACCTAGCACCAAATCAAAATCCATTACACACTTCCGTTGTAACATCTTAGAGACAACTTGAATGCTTACCAACAAATTGAGCTTCATTTCTTCTTGCAATAGTCTGGGAAGCTGTATATTATCAATATGTTTCATTCAGTCTGGAAAACAAGATATTTATTTTATTTTCGTCCGCATAACAACACGTTTAATTACCTGAATTTAACCCCTTAAAAAGGAAAACGTTTAAAAATGATAAACGGGTAGGTTATGACAAAGAGGCTAAATAATTGACAAGAATTAAACAATTTAAGTATTAGTAGTTGTATCAGGGGTACCAATTCATAAATATGCTGAAGGAAGGGTCAAGGAATTTTTTGAGGTGTCAATAGAAATTCAAAACAGAAACTAACAACATTGAGAAAATATATCTAAGACACGGAGTAGCAACAGCTTCGCTGTTTGTAGAAATCGTTGATTAATCTATAGAATCTATTTTTTTATGCCCTTCTGTTTAACAGCCATGATCAGGAGATCACTGAGTATTGCATTTTTCATCACTGATCGCAAATAACCCTTGAAAAGCCCTAGTGTTGAGAAAAATCGTTCATTCCTGACATTGGCACAGACAAAGCGGCAACAGGCTTCATCGATTTTGGCACTGCAGAACAGGCAATTGAGAGGCTAGATAAAATTTAGAGAGCTTGAAGAAGATACATTTTTGGAATCTTACGTTTTAAAAGATATAATTTTGCAATAAAAATCTAGGACTCTCTTTCAGGCCTCCCTTCTCCTTTTCCGTTATTTCCTCCAGTTTTGTTCAATTTTCATGGTTCTCGTTTTGCACTAATTTATAGTCCAGGAATTGTAGGGTTTGACCCGGAAAAAATTGCAATATAAACGAAAATGGTACCAAAATGATCAGAAAAATTCTGTACAACATAGCCTACTAAAAATCCCCATAAATCGGAGTAGGACGAGTACCCACAAAACAGGGAAAAGGAGGAAATGCGGGGGAAATTCTATCAAATCTAGCCTTAACGTTGGAAACAAAGTGGAATGCGTAAAACTAGCGAGTATGGACCCTCCTCTAGAGCTCCAAGACTCTGGAGCTCCAAGACTTAATACGCTGATATTCCAAAAACATTTTCCATGTTGAGTGTTGCTGCATGGTATAAGTACGTTAGTCCTTTGCACCACGTAGAAAATTCCAAAAGTCCATCGATGTTTTTTAAGCATTCAGTCAAAACCAAGCTTAATCTGCGAGTATGAAAGGTCACATAATTGTTATGAGGCAATTCTTTTGAATTTAGTTGAACTCCCCATTCATATCGGGTGTGCCACCATAGCGGATGCACCACAGAGAAAAATCGCAAAAGTTTGCTGTTGTTTCTTAAGCAGTCAGTCAAAACTAACTTTAATCGGTGTACATGAGAGGGTAAATACTCTGTATGAGGCATATTCTTCCTAAGCTTTGTTTGATTTTAGGTAATTCTCCGCTCATAACAGATGCACCGCCATAACGTTGGTCAATACACAACATCAAATCTACACCAAGATTTTCTATGATTTCAAATTTGAGGAGGATAAGCTTTCGGTGTGTAACTGTTATATGTGATAGCAGCTGATTTGTTGCTCTGCTATTTTTCCATTTGATATATACCAAAGAAGGATCGCTATTTGTTTCTTTCTAGAAAACGTCTCTTGTCTCGTTGACACGAATAGAAAACTAATTAGCTGAGTTTACGTATGAAATAATGACTTGGCGCAAAGCATTTCCTATTAGTGTAACTGCGCCATGTTGGTACTGATGACTGCAATATTTACCATATTGGTGCTATAATTGGGCCTTCAGCTTTTTTTCACCTCTGTATATTTCTTCCATTTTTTTAATGAAGTTACCGGTTTATAGCGCGAGAAATGCATTTTACGGGATCTCTATTTGCTTGAATCTCATGCGATATGGATCGGATTTTGGCGTTTGCTATAGATATCGAAGCTTCAGTACTAATTATCTTAAATTCTGTCACTTCTGACATACTATATCTTTGTCTTTCACATCCATCATGTTGATTTAACAGTTCAAAACTGTCTTTCCACTTGCAAAATCTTGAGTCAATAAAAGCCCTTTTTCAAGTAGTTTCTCCAGCCCTCGGAGCCTCAATAGAAAAATTACCACAAGCAGAACAAAAGACGAAATCCAATTTTCTTTTTGAGTGTTCAGTCCATTCATAAGTCTTAAAGTAAGTCGTTCTGAATTTCCTTCAGTTAGAAATGGAAGCCAGATATCACTCAATAATAGGTTAAGTTAGTGTGTCGTTACGGGTCCTAGATATATGTGAAAAAGGTTCTTGAGTACTACTGGACCCCGCTAGGGGTTCAGGGATACAGGCCAAAATTTTATGTTGACCTGGGTCATTTATCACTCCACTTGTTTCAAAAGACTGTAGCTGGAGGGGAAATCTGTTTCCAATGACTCGGCACTTTCAGCACTGATATTACTGCCAGTTTTTTGCACAAAAATGTCATTATTTTTCTTCGACATTGTCACCACAGAAAAAATCCAAGGCTGGTTGTTGTTTTTTACTCAAAAAGCTTGAAAGAGGGAAATAAGAGAAAGAGAAATAATTTATTAACAAAAATAACGCTTACACCACTTTTCAACAATCATCGGGGAAACCCATTGGGTTGTATATGCTGGTTTGATTATGAATCCACGAGAACAATAAAGATACATCAAAACAAGGGTTTCACAAGAGTGGGATAGATGTCACAGTTTGGAAGAAGGTCATCCGAAAGGTAGCAGTGTTGTTTAATAGCTGTAAAAAGCGAAGTGCAGGGTTGACAAATACAAAAGTGCATAGCCCATCCTCCCAATTGGTGTCACTGAACTCTATCCATAAAAATTTATTTTTCAGATGCACTTTTAAAAAAATTACATAAATTTTAAAAAAAGGAGAAAACACATCCGAGAATAGACTATATCTCATGAGAATTACGCTTCGAAAAAGCGTAGTTGCCAAAGATAAAGAGGTTGTATGATTGTCGTGATTCAAACAGTAATATTTTCGTACTTTTATTCATTGAATTTTGGCTTTAAAGGGCTAGGCACACGTAGCTGATTCCGGGAACCGATTTCAGCAAGGGTGTATTCCACGTCGAGTGATTATAATTAATGATGCTGAGAGGCGGGGCTTAGTGACGTTTTTCGGTGATTAATCATCATTAATTAAGCTTAATTTGCGATTAATTTGCAATAATCATTAAATACGATTAATTTAATGCCTAAAGCTCTAAAGCCCTAGTACATTCCTTGTCTAGAACGTAATTAATGATGATTAATCACCGAAAAACGTCACTAAGCCCCGCCTCTTAACGCCATTAATTATAATCACTAGACGTCGAATACACTCTTGCTGAAATCGGTTCCCGAAATCAGCTACGTGTGTCTAGCCCTTAAGAGGAAAAAATCATGAAATTTTAAGAAAAGGAAAGAGCAATCCCAAAAGGAATCGAATCTTTTTGAAAAAAAAAGTTTGTTCAATTAAAGGTAAGGAGCAATATTAAAGCTTAAAACGAACAAAAAGTGTTCCCTATATGAGGGGACACTCCTTTCTCTTTACGCTAAAGTTTTTTTGTTTGTCGCAATTCTTTAAGAAAGACCGCTCAAATACAAAGGCCATTGCATTTTAATGAGAGGTATTTTTAAGAATTTTTAGTAGTTCAACAAAAGCTTTTTATTCTAATTAAACGGCTTTTATGTTTCAGCAGTCGTTTTTAAGAAATTGGGACAAACCGTCAAACTTTAGCGTAAAGAGCAAGGTATTAAGGAGGGTGTAACCCCTTCAACTATGAAATAATTTCTGTTTGTTTTGAGTTTTAAGGTTACTCCTTACTTTCAATGGATTTTTTTTTTTAATTTCTGATTCTTGTACAAATAGCAAGCCAATAAATCAGGCCCCCATCTCCCTTCATTGAAAATCCCTTCCCGTCACGTGAAACACCTCCATGAAAAGTCCCTCTCACGTAACAAAGACCCCCCTTCTCCGTATAACTCCCTTCGGACAATTCCATCATCGCTGAAAAATATGATACGTAAACAATGGGTGAATCTTGTAACTTACAGCCCTTTCCTCAGGGTTTGTGAGGGGTCATACTACCCCAGAAAAGATAGTTACTGAACCAATCAACTATGCAGAACAAAATGACTGTCAAAATTTTTATCGGACTATTTTGAAGAAGAAACGTGAGGTAGGAGGGGGGGGGCTATCTGCCCTCCAATCTTTTCGGTCACTTGAAAAGGGTAAAAGACCTTTTAATTTTCGATAAAATGAGTGCTCTCGCGATCTTCTAGGACGATTGGTTCGACACGATTCGCCACTGGGGAAAAAATAAATAAACACGCATTCATGAACTTTCTTCTGGCAAAAAAAAATGCTGAATTCCACATTCATGTGTATTTAGTGGGGTTGATGTCTCGTAAGCTAGTAGCGCTGATGATATTCTGAACGTTAGTCTAACGTAGACTGGAATAGAAGAGAATCGACGTGTTCTTTCGGAGAAGTATGACCATATCAGACTAAAGTTCAACAAGAGTAAAAATGAATTCCTGGTTTTTAAGCTTCGCACCCGTGAGCAAGGCTAACAAGAACTCTGTTGATTTTTTTTTTTTGTGAATAAGACCAGGAAAGCTTATGCCCTTTTTAGTTTCCATGAAATTTAAGTTTAGTCGTCATATCCTAGGATCACTTTACAATACTTTTGCAGTCCTGCAGTTGCTTCCTCTGTCACCTTTTTGGCAGCTTTTGACTCGCAGTGATATTTCTAATGTTAGAAAGTGTTTTTACAAATATATGAAATACATTTTTTGGCTGCCCCTTTGGACTAGCAACACCACTGTAGAGACCAGATTTGGAGTCACTAGCCCCTTAGCTGCTACCCAAAGAAGAATTAAGTCCTTTCGGAAGTAGCTAAATTGTGATTATACTTTCCTGAACGTATTTCTATTGGCTTGTGAAGGGTTAATTGTTGAATTTTCAACACAAAACATAAAAGCCTCTTGCCCCCTAGCTTCCCCAACACTTCGAAAGTTTCAACTCAATCCCTACCTTTTTTTCCCAAGACGTCATAGATATGCCTGTTTTCTAGTCTTTACACATAGTTTCTTTCGATTAACCTCTTCCCCTCCTCCCAAGTCCAAGTTAAGCGTCCATTTGGCATTCCAACACCCCCTGAGATATTCATCTAAGCTGTTTCTGAGATTATGCAGTTATAAATTGTGATAATCACGGTACAAATGGTTTTTTAAGTTCTACATCATTACCTAACTTGGAACAGATTGTAGTCTAACAAGGCTTCTGAGTTTCAAACATTATAAACAGATTTAAGACTAAATCCTTAGACCCTCTTCCTCTACGCTCTCCCACAAAGTTACGATTTGAGATTACTTTTCCCTTCCAAAACATTTCCTGAAAATTTCAGATTGACCTTCAAAGTCACTTCGAGGATAGTGCAGACACGAAGTTTGGGTAAATTGGCAAGCCACTCCCAGGATAGTGCAGACACGCTGTTTTGATCACCTGGCAAAACTTAGTGTCTTTGGATTTACCTCACTACTTAACCGTCGGTAGATGCTAGATTCCATAGAGGATTACAATACTAAGACGCCTAGGTGGACTGGAAAGGAAGCATTTTAGACCAAGCCCCTTCTGATCCCTTCCCCAAGGTTGAAAATTAAGGTCCTCTTGGTCCCCTAATACTTCTCAAAATTTCAAACTTGTTACTGCAATATCCAGAGGTATTGGAAAGATACTGTTTTGATTAAACTCGTATGGCAAAGTGTCTTTGGATTTACCTCACTAGCTGTAGACAACAATTTTAGCCACTTCCCCTCCCCAAGACAAAATTTAAAATCTTCTAGACCCCTCCTAGAATAGAGCTTTAGATTTTACAATCCCTATCGGTGATGCTGTTCTCCATTTCATGGCCCTTAAACCAGGCAGTGCAATGGGGGTTTGAAGAACATCTTGTGCTTTTGCACACTCTTCCTGTTTACCTTCCTGGATTACTCCAGGTACCCATTTAGAGCTAGATCGACTCTGACTGAGCTTACAGAGTCACGCCAATGACCTTCGTTCAAATAACCAGGGACACCAGGACTCAAACCCCCTGTCCTCGCGGACAAAGGATCTCACCTATAGGGCCCTAACCACATGACTATGAGTGGTTAGAGGCTAGAGGAGAGGACTTCTCCTCTACCCTCACTACCTTAAATTTTGAAATTGATCCCCTAAACCATTCCCATAAATGTTGATTTGCTATTTAGGTGGCCTTTATAGAAATAGTGCATTTAGAGTTACCTCTGCCCTTCTTTTCAAAATTGAAATTTGAGGCCCATTTGACCCCAGAACACCTGAAAGTTTCATTTTAATCTCCCAAACCATTGTCAATACATTTGTGAATTTTCTTAACCTGGTTAAATATAATGTTTCTCGATTTGTATAATTGCTTCCTGTGGATATATTTAGCCTTCTTTGTATGTAAGATAACTATGGGGTTCAGATAACTCAGCCCCAGGCAACTCAACCCCATTTGACTCAACTTTATTCAGCCTAAGCCCATTCGTCGATGAATATCTCAGGGGGCTTTGGGGAGCCAAATGGACATCGAATTTGGACTTGGGAAGAGGGGAAGAGGTAAATCGAAAGAAACTAGGTATCAAGACTAGTAAAGTGGCATATTTATGACTGCTTGGGAACAAAAGGTAGGGATTCAGTTGAAACTTTCAAAGTGTTGGGGAAGTTAGGGGTCAAGAGGTTCTTATGTTTTGTTTTGGAAATTCAACAATTAATCATTGGAAAGCCTATAGAAATACGTTCAGGAAAGTATAATCAGAATTTAGCCACTTCTGAAACGACTCAATTCTTCTTTGGGTAGCAGCTAAGGGGCGAGTGACTCCATCTGGTATCTACAGTGGTGTTGCTAGTCCAACGGGGCAGCCAAAGAAGGTATTTCATATATTTGTAAAAACACTTTTTAATATCAGATATATCCCTACGAGTCAAAAGCTGCCAAAAAGGTGACAGAGCAAGCAAATTGAGGACTACAAAAGTATTGTAAAGAGATCCTAGGATATGGTGACTAAACTTAAATTTCATGGAAACTAAAAAGGTCATAAGCTTTCCTAGTCTTATTCGCAAAAAAAAATCCACAAGGTTCTTGTTAGCCTGGCTCTTGGATGCGGAGGTTAAAAACCAGGAATTCAGTTTTGCTCTTGTTGAACTTAAGTCGGATATGATCATATTCCTCCGACAGTACAATTAGATTATCTTCTATTCTAGTCTGCGTTCAACTAACGTTCTGAATATCATCAGAACTACTTGCTAACGACATCTACCCCACTAAGTACACAAAATTTATCAGCTTTATTTTGAGGTTTAGGAATGCTATTCTGAAACAGGGGTGGAGAGGCCAGAGCTCCCTGTATAATACATTTCTTAGTCGAGACTTGTGGAGTACGTTTAAAAACATCAGGTGACACAATAATCTTAAGTTTAGCATACACCTTTCTATATATATCCCGAAAAGCCTTCACAACTGAAAAATCCACTCCTCGTTTGTAAGCAGTCAGTAGAACATGGGCAGGGATACCGGAGTCAAATGCTCTTGAGACATCAAGACCAACTGGCAAAATAAAGGTTTTCATCGTTTTCAGCAGTTTTTGCCAACAAAGTAGTGATAAGGTGTTGTGCATGATCGTAGCCAACCCCTTTCTTAAACCCAAATTGATTATCTTGTGTGTAACGCTTCAGCGCAATTTCATCAATAATCGTTAGTTCAAATATTTTACACTGTACAGGGGAAACAGTGATCGATTTGAACGAAGAACACTGATTGGACGGTTTTCTCTTTTTACGGAAAGGACTAATTGAACTAATTAAACTAAAAGGACTAAGGACTAATTGAAACCAGGTTGCATACTTAATTAATTTAATACTTATATTTGAGACATTTAAACTGAAATTGGAATCAGGGTAAAAATTCTCATTTGAGGGTTGTCAACAGACTTATAAAGGGTTTATTAATTAAAGGATGCGTAATCTAATTAAAACAGATTAAAAGGAGAAAAATACGCACGCGAATAGCTTAGGGCTCTAGATTTTTATTATGTTAGATGATTTGGGTTTATAATTCGGTTAGTTTATATTAATTAGCCAAAGCTTGGCTATCTAGACAAGGTACAGCATTTAAGCGTTAAAATAAGATAAAATTAGTTTCGCCCCAGAAACTGAAACTTGTGAATAGCCTAAGGTTTAAGGAGCGGAAAAAACCTTAAACAAGAAGAACAACGATCAGGAGAGCTTTTGTGCTTCCCTTTCCATCCTAGTTACTCTTGGAACTTGCCTGGCATTTACTAAAATCTTATATATATATACATATATGTATAAGAAGATTGGGACTATCGGACACTAACATTACTCCTCCCTTGTGTATTATCTGACGTTTATACGAAAGGGGAGCTCATTCTTCTTTTTAATCACTATTTCATTTCGTTAACCCGTGCCGATTATTTATGTAAAGGCGACCTCGATGTTTTACATCTCACATCAAGTGATGCCAGCAAGTGGTATGAAATTTGTAACTGGGGTAAAATTGACCTGCCTACTTTTCCTAGCGTAAGTGATGTTATCCTATGAAAAATCAAAGCACTGTGCCAGCTCCTGTCTCAGAAGTCTGGAATTAGTGTTTATGAAGGTCAGATTGTACTCAACACGTATTATGCTGAATAAGTGCACGCCCTACGCATTGCTATATTGACAATTACACCGGTCCATAGGGTGCCCGTTGGAGCAGAAGACACTGGCTGGACATCCGAAGCTCTCAAAGTCGTTTGCCAAGTCCAAATTTCGGTTTCATATTTGGAAAGAGTGTGGTATGTCGTATATCGGTGTATTGAACGAAGTCTTCCTCAGCACAGAGAGACACTTTGTGAAAGACCTGAAACGATATGAAGCAAAATGTAGTGTCACAATGCCCTACAAGTGACGTAATGACCCAAACTGTATGTTGAATGATTAAAATTTCCGAAATCTGAAATTTGATTTCAGATTAAAAGCAGAAAAATACGCACGCGAATAGCTTAGGACCCTAGATTTTTATTATATATGGTGATTTGGGTGTATAATTTAGTAAGTGTATATTAGCTAGTCAAGGCTTAGCTATCTAGACAAGGTACAGCATTTAAGGGTTAAAATAGGATAAAAATAGTTTCGTCCCAGAAACTGAAACTTGTGAATAGCTAAGGTTTAAGGAGCGGAAAAAACCTTAAACAAGAAGAATAACGAATAGGAGATCTTTTGTGCTTCCCTTTCCAGCCTAGTTACCCTTTGAACTTGCCTGGCATTTATTAAAATCTTATACAAGAAAATTGGTTCTATCGGACACTAAAATTTCTCCTCCCTTGTGTATTATCTGACGTTTATACGAAAGGGGAACTCATTGCTCTTTTTAGTCACTATTTCATTTCGTTAACCCGTGCCGACTATTTATATAAAGGCGACCTCGATTTTATACCTCTCACATCAAGTGATTCTAGCAAGTGGTATGAACTGTGTGACTGGGGTAAAATTGACCTGCCTACTTTTCCAAGCGTAAGTGATGCTATCCTTTCAAAAATCAAAGCACCGTGCCAGTTCCTGTCTCAAAAGTTTGGAATTAGTGTTTATGAAGTTTAGATTGTACTCAACACGTATTATGCTGAAATAGTGCACGCCCTAAGCATTGCTATAATGACAATTACACCGATCCGTAGGGTGCCCGTTGGAGCAGAAGACCCTGGCTGGACATCCGAAGCTCTCCAAGTCGTTTGCCAGGTCCAAATTTTTGTTTCATATATGGGAAGAGTGTGGTATGTCGCATACCGGTGTATTGAACGAAGTCTACCTCAGCACAGAGAGACACTTTGCGAAAGACCTGAAATATTATACAGGCTAATTTATACAGACTAGTAAATTAAAATTCAGCACAGAAGTAATTCAACCACTGGTCACTTGAAAGGACAGAATCGCTACATGATTTGGATTTACTTATGTTTTAATGTTTTCCACAAAAAGTTTGGGTCGTTACGTCACTTGTAGGGCATTGTGGCACTAGATTTTGCTTCATATCGTTTCAGGTCTTTCGCAAAGTGTCTCTTTGTGCTGAGGTAGACTTCGTTCAATACACCGGTATACGGCATACCACACGCTTTCCAAATATAAAACCAAAAATTGGACTTGGTAAACTACATGGAGAGTTTTGGATGTCCAGCCAGGGTCTTCTGCTCCAACGGGAACCCTATGGACCGGTGTACTTAACTAATTGCAGACTTCTGAGACAGGAGCTGGCACGGTGCTTTGATTTTTCAAAGGATAGCATCACTTATGCTTGGAAAAGTAGGCAGGTCAATTTTACCCCAATCACAGATTTCATACCACTTGCTGGCATCACTTGATGTGAGAAGATCGTTTGGAATTAACACGACGGGAAAATTGTTTCTGATTGACAGATGATCTGAAGTCTGGAATGTGGTAATAACAGAGGTTTTCAAGTTCGAAAGTATTTCAAGAGGGGAACATGAAATCAAGAGAAGACATGCAGCAAGAACTATGGATGTATGTAAGTCTAAGCTCACTTTCTACTGGAAAAGCTGTTGGAACAGGCTACACAATAATATTTACTACACAACTGGAGTCATTAAACAGACTACAGTTCAAGCCACCAGCCATTATCACTGTCAGAATGCTCGATTCACAATCAGCAGCAAGAGTGCTAAGAGCTCGGGACGCTTTATCTTAGAGCATGTTTGCTCTAGAATTGCAATAATCAGCAGGAAGGTAAACTGAGGCACAAAAGCAGATTGGTTTTGGACAACTAAAAAAAAATCTGAGTCCCGAAAAGACACTGGTAATAGTTTTTTTCTTACGAGAATGGAAGTGTCACCAATAGGTCGATCTAAACCAGAGCCTTTGGTGGCATGAGATAGAACAACAGTAAAAGTGACGATGTTTATTAAGTTAAGACTGTAAAAAGTAATTACAGGGCGAACCCATGCCAACCAATGAAATTCATTCCTGTTTAGCAGCTAGACTTGACATTTTCTCAAAGTATAATATTTTAGGTGAGATTTGATTACGATATAATGAGCCGTTGAATTTAGGGTAAGGTAATATTTTGAAATGAGATTGAAACAAAAGAAAGAAAATTAGGGATTAGGAATTTTGGGTGCCTGATATTTTCTACTTATTTAGCTGTAAATATGGAATGCTTGTTTTCCATATTTACAGCTAAAGTCATATTGCTAATTTTTCCCTGTCGCGGATGCTAGCGCAATATAGTTGACTTGAGTAGGCTAGCCATCTTCGGGGTGATTGAAAAACGTTCTTTCTAAAGAAAAAAAAATAATTTCTTCAACCACACTGCTTTTTCATTGACAAAAAATTAAAGAGAGAAAAACGGGTTTAATTTAAATAAAGCTTGACCCCAATGAAGAATAACGCTGTGTAAAATTCGAGAACAAACCTTGAATCTGTTTTCCATCTGTCTGTATTAAAAGACAATTAGCTTATGCTTAATAAAAAACATGTAGAGGGTGACAGAATACATGGGACAGAATAATTTGGGCTATATATTTGTAAATAAGGGGGGGGGGGGTAATTGGACAATATGAATTTAGAACACAATTCTTAGTTCATAATATACATAATAGTTGCAGCTAACACATTTTTAATACGGACCCGCTATAGTTTTACTCTCACCCCCTAATGTGGACTTATGCCCAAATTTATTTCCAAAGTATTATATTTTCATCATATTTTTTTTTTATTAGGATTAGCCTAACTTTACTTCTTGAGTAGGGTCGTTATAGCAGAAAAGAACCAACCTGTTTTCTCTCTCTTGAATTTTTAACCGAAGAAAACATTTTTCTGCAATTCGAAAATCGTTTTCGTCTGTAACATCCAAGATTTGATTAATATTCGTACCAGAACAAAAGGAATTGAATTAGAAATGCTTAATAAAAGGCAGCGCAATCGCGCTGCCTAAGTAAAAAACGATTTTGGCACAATGTATTGTTTTTATTTTTCTTTAGACCCCGGACACTTTGTATCAAAGGAGTTGCCTTAAAAATTTTTAAAAGGGCTTATTCGATTGGAGTGACTTGTGCTCTTTTTAATAATCGAAAGTGACAGGAATGCAACTAACACCCCTTCCACGTCCACCATTTAACCAAATCAATATTTTGAGATAGCCATTTTGTTCAGCGTAGTTGATTTCGAGATATAAATTATGTTTTTGAAGAGGACACATCCCCAGAGCCATTAGGGCAAGTGCTGTAAGCTATGCCCTCGTTGTATATAAGGTTTTTATAGAAAACGTTGTTGTAGAAACTTCAAAAAAGGCTCATTCGATCGGAAATTCAAAGGGATAGTGCCATTTTTAATAGTCAAAAGGGATTGGAGGGCAACTAACCCCCCTCTTACGTCCACCTTTTTCCCAAACACGTCCAATCAAAATTTTGAGATAGCCATTTTGGTCAAGGTAGTTGAAAGTTCTGGAAATTAGGTCTTTTAGGATGACATCCCCCCACAGCCCCCAGGGCAAGGATTGTAAGTGTAAGGTTGCCCTACTCATCTGGGCTAAAATTTTGTGGCGTGTTATAACTGAAGGGATTGGTAAGATCGTTACTCAAAATCCAGTGACAACTGAAATCAATTATAAAATAGAATAAAAGGAAAAAACGTTGTAATTCTTATCATTCTGAATTCTTCCAATACCTCTTCTGGGTCAGCTAATCATATATTTTGTGAGTCTGTTCAATCCACGTGTTTTACCGACAAAAGGCATTAATTTATTTCTAGGCTATCAATACTTCTAATTGCAAGTTTTAACCTTGAATAATTAGACAAGGCTTGGGTACTAAGGTAGTTAAGATGCTTTACTTCAAGTTACTGTTTCTCTGAAACTTGTAATAACCTTTTGATTAGATCTCAAATTATTTGTTTAACCTAAGCCAAGCTCTTATTTTTATATCTTGTAAAAGCGGGTTAGTGCTCTTTGGACCTTCGATAAACTTAAATTTTACCAGGGAAGATTGAATCTATCTGGACAAAAAAGGAATTGAATTTCAGACTTTGACAATATAATTCCCCTTTCAACCCTAACCTATCTGTATAACATCGAGGTAATAAATAGTTGGCACGGGTTAACGAAATGCAAGAGTGACTAAAGATAGGAATGAGTTCCCCTTTCGTATAAACATCAGAGAATACACAAGGAAGGAGTAATGTTAGTGTCCGATAGTCCCAATCTTCTTGTATATAAGATTTTAATAAATGCCCGGCAAGTTCCAAGGGTAACTAGGCTCGAAAGGGAAGCACAAAAGCTCTCCTAATCGTTGTTCTTCTTGTTTAAGGTTTTTTCCCTCCTTAAACCTTAGGTTATTCACAAGTTTCAGTTTCTGGGACGAAATTAATTTTATCCCATTTTAACCCTTAAGAGATGTACCTTGTCTAGATAGCCAAGCCTTGGCTAATTAATACACACCAACTGAATTATAAGCCCAAATCACAAATATAATATAAATCTAGAGTCCTAAATTATTCGCGTGCGCGTTTTTCTGCTTTTAATCTGTTTTAATTAGATTACGCCTCCTTTAATTAATAAACCCTTTATAAGTCTATTGACAACCCTCAAATGAGAATTTTCACCCTGATTCCAATTTCAGTTTAAATGTATCAAATGTAAGTATTAAATTTATTCAGTATACGATCTGGCCTAGCCCAGGCGAAAGAAATGTCTCTGAAGTTTACTACCTTATTTCAGTATTATTGTCAAAGGAAATTTATACAGGCTAGAAAATTTATACAGGCTAGTAAATTTATACAGGCTAATAGTAGCTTTTTATCCTAGTTAAATAGAACTTCACTTACTCATGTTCCTTGGTTCCGAGGCAAAACTACCCCAATTTGTCTCTGATCCGTAAGTTGTATTTAACTTGGCACTTTACTCGCTTAGTGACCTTTCCCCCGTTCTTTTAACCAATCACCCACCCTTTTTGATAAAAAGTAGTTTTTTCCAGTATTTTGAGGCCTTGCATTCCTCTTTGTTTTATACCAAACTGGTCTAGATTGGGTCTTCATATATTTATCACGAGTTCAAAAGTCATTCGTAACGTGAACAAAGAAATGCCACCACAAGATTTATAAGTAGTTATGCAAAGTCAAGTTATTTTCAAATTTAAGCCAATTTGAAATTGTTTCTTTATTTCTGATCTATTAGAGAAAGGGTATTCCAAGTTTTACTGAAATTGAGTTACCGAAATTGCACAAAAACAAGGCCTCCTTACTATCTCCCCTACTTAAAATCTTAGTATAATTTTGTTATTTTTAAAAGCTGTTTAAACTCCCCTATAGTCAAGTTATTTCAATTTGTTATTCAAATGAACACTTTTTAAAACCTTTCTGTCGCTGCTAGGTTTGACGATAATTGTCGAAAATACTGAACACATACTTCTTGGGAGAAACAGAGGACTATATTTTACCAAAATTTATATTTTTTTATTAATCCTCCCCCCTTAAACGAGAGTTGCAGCGAACTTGAGTACTGCTGTCACCAGTTGTAAGGTTGACCTGCTTATCAAAGCTAAAATTTTGGTAGCGTGTTATAACTGAGGCGTTTGGTAAGATCGGTACTCAAAATCCAGTGACAACTGATATTTATTATAAAATAGAATAAAAGGAAAAAATGTTGTAATTCTTATTATTATGAATTCTTCCAATACCTCTTCTAGGTCGGCTAATCATATATTGTGTGTGTCCGTTGTTCAATCCACGTTGTTTACCGAAAAAAGGGATTAATTTAGTTCTAGGCTATCAATACTTCTAATTTCAAGCATTACTCTTGAATAATTAGACAAGGCTTGGGTACTAAGGTAATTAAGATTCTTTACTTCAAATTATTGTTTCTCGGAAACTAGGAATAACCTTTTGATGAGGTCTCAAATAATTTGTTTAACCTAAACCAAGCTCTTATTTTTATATCTTGTAAAAGGGTTAGTGGTCTTTGGACCTTCGATAAACCTAAATTTTACCAGGGAAGATTGAATCTACGAGTTAGTTGAAAAAGCCACTAGAACTCTCAATTTCCGTTAGAATAAGTGTTCTCCAAATTTTGTAGGATCTTTCTTTACGATTACCCCCCCCCCCCCGGGGGGGGGGGGATAACAAATAAACAAATAAACACGCCTGCAAAGGTGTTTGTGCCATCATGGGCCCTGCATTTTAGCAGGGCCATTAATTTTTTAAAAAATCACTAAAAACCACATAACATTTGGATTTCTTTCGTGGAAATGCAAGAGTTGGGTTATTTTCGGATAGTAGTCAGCCCCCACGAGACTTCTCAGGTAAAATTTATTTTCTATCATCCATAAATTATCAAATCTACAAGCAGTAGATGGTAGAAATCCCTTCCCAGTCATATAAATAAATAAAAATAAATTGATCTGACTTAAAACTAGTTACGCAAAGTGAAGTTATTTTCAAATTCAAGGTAATTCGAAATTGTCGCTTTATTTCTGAACTATTAGAGAAAAGGTATTCCAAGTTTTACTGAAATTGATTTACCAAAATTGCACAAAAATAAGGCCTCCTTACATAAGTTATGCCCTGGGCATATAAGCTTTTTTATAGAAAGCGTTATCGTAGAAACTTCAAAAAGGACTCATTCGATTGGAAATTGAAATAGCTAGTGCCCTTTTTAATAGTCGAAAGTGATTGGAAGGCAATAAACACCCCTTCCACGCCCACCATGTCCCCAAACACATCCAATAAAATTTTGAAATAGCCGTTTTGTTCAGTGCAGTTGAAAGTTCTGGAAATTATAACTTTGAGCAGGACACTCCCCCCAGAGTCTTCAGGGTAAGGGTTTTAAGTTTTACCCTGGGGGCACATAGGGTTCTTATTAAAATATTTGTTGTAGAAATTTGAAAAAGGGCTCTTTCGATTGGAAATTCAATGGACTAGTGCTCTTTTTAATAGTCGAAAGTGATTTGAGGGCAACTAACCCCCCCCCCCCCGCGCCCACCTGTTCCCCAAACACATCCAATAAATTTTTTTTAGCCATTTATTCAACGTAGTGGTAAGTTTTGGAAGTTAGGCCTTTAAGAATGACAAACCCCCGCCCCCACATCCCTCAGGGCAAGGGTTGTAAGTTATGCCCTGGGGGCATATAATGTTTTTATAGAAAGCAATGTTTTATAAACTTCAAAAATGCCTCATTCAATTTGAAATTGAAAGGGCTAGTGCCCTTTTTAATAGTTGAAAGTGATTGAAGGGCAACTAACCCCCTTCTCATGCCCACCGTTTCCCCAAAGACATCCAATCAGAATTTTGAGATGTCCATTTTGTTCAACGTAGTTGAAAGCTCTGGAGATTAGGTCTTTGAGGATGATAACCCCCTCAGAGCCCTCAGGTCAAGGGTTGTGAGATATGCCCTGGGGGCATTGAAGGTTTTTATATAAAGTTTTGTCGTAGATACTTCAAAAAGGGCTCCTTTTATTGGAAATTGAAAGGGCTAGTGCCCTTTTTAATAATCGAAAGTGAGTGGAGAGTAATTAACCCCCTCTTACGTTCACCTTTTCCTCAAACACCGCCAATAAAAATTTTTAGATAGCCATTTTGTACAACGTAGTTAAAAGGTCTGGATATTATGTCTTTGAGGATGACCCCCCCCCCACAGCTCTGAGGGCAGGGGTCGTAAGTTATGCCCTGGTATCATATAAGATTTTTATAGAACGTATTGTTGTAAAAACTTCAAAAAGAGCTCATTCGACTGGAAATTGAAACGGCTATTGCCATTTTTAATAGTCAAAAGTGATTGTGGGCAACTAACCCTCCTCCCACGCCCAACCTTTCCCCAAACATATCCAATCAAAACTTTGAGAAAGCCATTTTGTTCAACGTAGTTGAAAGACCTGGAAATTATGTTTTTCATGATGACCACCCCCCACAGCTCCCAGGGCGAAGGTTGCAAGTTGAGCCCTGGGGACATATAATATTTTTATAGAAACCATTGATGTAGAAACTTCGAAAAGTACTCATTTCATTGGAAATTGAGAAAAACTAGAGCCCCTGTTGACAGTCAAAAGTAATCGGAGGGCGAGCCCCCATCCCCTTCCAACTACCACCCCACCCCCACCAAGCACTCCGGATCAACATTTTTATATTTTGTTCAACATAGTTGAAAAATTCTTGAAATTATGTCTTCGAAGATGACAACCCCCCACAGCCCTCAGGACAAGGATTGTAAGTTGTGCCCTTGGGGCATATAAGGTTTTAGTAGAAAGTTTTGTCGTAGAAACTTCGAAAAGGGATCATTCGATTGGAAATTGAGAGGACTATTGCTTTTTTTATCTGTCGAAAGTGATCGGGGGGCAACTGCCTCCCCCCATCGTTTCCTAAAACACCTTCCATCAGATTTTTGACATAGCCATTTTGTTCAAGGTAGTTAAAAGTTACGGAGATTATGTCTTTGAGAATGAAAAATCCCCCCCCCCCTTCTCCCAGCTCTCAGGGCAAGGGTTCTAAGTTATGCCATGAGGGTGCTTAAGGTTTTTATAGAAAGTGTGGTCATACAAAGTTCGGAGGGGGCTCATTGGATTTTGTAATCAGAAGCTCTAGTGTTATTTTTAAGATTCAAAGTGATTGGAGGGCAGCTACCACCCCCCTCTCACACTCACATACACGTCGTATTGTCCCAAAATGCATCAAACAGATATTTTAAGATAGCCATTCTATTCAGAATAGCCTAAACATCATATAACAAGGATTTTTTGGTTGAAACAAACCGCGCAGAGCCGGGGGGCAAGGGTTGTAAGTTGTAACCCGGGGGAATTTAAGGGTTTTATGGTAGGGACTATATAAACTTTAGATAAGGCTCATTTGGTTGAAAATTGAAAATTCTAGTTCCCTTTTAAGAGTCGAAAGTGATGGAGGACAGTAAGCCCCCCCCCCAACAAACCTTCTTCACCAAACAAATTTTATTAAAATTGTGAGATAGCGATTTGGCCCAAAATAATCCAAAGAACACATAACAATGCCTCTATGGTTGACACAACCCCACTGTGCCCTGGGGGTAAAGCCCCACCCTGGGGGTATATAAGGTTCTTATGGAATGGGTGGTAACATAAACTTCAGACGGGGCTCATTTTATTTTTAATTGGAAGCTATAGTGCCTTTTTTAAGAGTCAAAAGTAGTTTGAGAGAAACCAGCCCCCCCACACTCATCATTTCCCCAAAGACGTCCAATAAAAATTTGAAGACATCAAATTTGTTCATTGTAGTCGAAGGGTCCAGATACTATGTCTTTGACGAAGACAATCCCGTTCAAAATACTCCAAAGAACATCTATCTTTCCTCAATGGTTGGAACAAATCCCCAGAAACCTGAAGCAAGGGCTTTAAGTTATGCCCTTGAGGCATGTAAGGTTCTTATGGAATTGGTAGTTGTATTAAATTGAGACGGATCTTATTTGATTTTAAATTGGAATTTATAGGCCAACGCCTATCATTTTCCATAAAAAACATCCAAACGGAGTTTTAAGACATCAATTTTTTCAGCATTGTTGAAAAGCTCAGCAATTATGCGTTTGGGGATGTCCACCCCACAGGGTAAGGGTAAGGGCTGCAAGCTCTGAACTTGTTCATTGTTTACGTATAGTATATGCTATTGAGGAGAGGTATGCATGTTTGACTTCTACTTTCCCAATATATGAAGGGCATTAAGACGAGTCTTTCATGGAATATTGAGGGGAGTTTTATACTACATTATAACATGTTACTTGTATATGGATTGTCAAAAGGGTGTCCCTCAGGAATGACAAAGTATATTAATTTTGAAATTTCAGGAAATGATAAGGGAGATGATCAATTTACTGAAAGTACCACTACCACTACTATCACTAAAACTAATTGTTCTCTGAGGATATTGAAAAAAATATCTGAGGAAATGCGTAGAGAAAATTTGACTTAAACCAAAACATAATATGTGTATACAGATTGCTGATAAGGGCGTATCAGCAATATTTTTGGCACGGCTTGTTCTACCAAGAGGCAGCTTCAGGGGCATCATGAGTGAGATTTTCAGTTGACCAAAAGGAAAAATGCACCTGTTACTACTGCTATTAATACTGCTGCTACTGCTGTTACTACTAATAATTATGCACAATTGCTGCTACTATTGTTCCTACTGCTACCACTATTACTATTATACAAGTACAATTAAGGCTAAACGTATGAAGGTGAAAATTTGACAGAATAATGAGGGGGATTTTGAAATAATCAAAACACACCATGTGCGTGTCTATTGTCAAAAGGGTGTATCTCAAGAATTGATTTGGGTTATAAGTTGAACCTTTCAGAAGATACTTAATGGGGAAGATCAATTGACAAAAAGGTAATATATGCTTGTCACTAATAACACTAATACCACAGCTACTTTTCCTTATGCTACTATTGCAACTAAACTACGTCAACAACTGCTTCAATAGCAAAAACTTGTAAAGCTTAGAGTATTAAGGTAAAAAGGGCGTCAAAAGGGTGCCAAAAGCACATATCACCAATATTTTTGGAAAGGCTTAATGTGTCAAGGTGAAATTTCCGGGGTATGATGAAAGCGATGTTCGAGTGACCAAAGGGAAATATGCACAAGCTACTGCCACTAATAATACTGCTGATACTACTGCTACTACTACTGCTAATACATCACTAATACTGTAATTACTTTTACTACCACCGAAACTACTCTGATAATAGTACTATTAAGGTTAACTCAATGAAGGTAAAATTTGAGAGAACATTGATGGCAAATTCGAACTAACAAAAGAGACTATCTGAATTAGACTGTTTAACTAACGTATCTTTAGAATTGGTTTGTGTATTAAGTTGGAACTCTCAGAGATTACTTAAAGGGGATGATCAATTAACCAAAAGGCAATATGTGCACAATTCTACTAATACTGCTGCTACTGCTACATTTACTAGTTCCGCAAATACTATTACTGTTGATACAATTACTACTTGTATCACAACTACTTGTAAGGTTAAGGGTATTAAGATGAAAACTTCAAAAAGTATACGACTATTAAGGTTAAAAAAGAGCAAAACGACAACATCATAGCAAGGGTGAAATGTATTAAGTTGGGTAGTTATACTACTGCTATGACTACTATTAAAACTATGCCTGAGGTATGAAGGTGAAATTTTGAGAGAATATTTATGAGTTTCTGTTGTACGTATGACAAACTGCCATCCGTATGCAGGCTGCCAAAAGGGCATATCAGCCATATCTTCGGAACAGTTTCGTATGTGAAATTAAAACTTAGAACGCTTGTTGTGGGGGACGTCGAACTGACCAAAAGACAATATTGTAGCTATATCAAAAGAAATCGAAACAGACTATGCCCATATAGGTTGTCAAGAGGACGTATCAGTATTGCTTTAGGACCGGTAGATAGTTTTAAGTTAAATATTTCATCATGTATTGAAGGTGATATTGAAAAACAAGTGCTATGTGCATACTGCTGCTAATGCTGCTACTGCTACTACAACTATTACTACTACACAAGCTAAGGGTGTTAAGGTGAAGCTTTCAAGGAATATTTGGGTGGGTGTTGAACTAAATCAAAACGATCTATGATCATGTAGATTGTCAATATGGTGACAAAGCAATATCACAATAATAGCTTACATTATTAAGATAGACCTTTCAAGGTAAAATGTTATATTGAACTAGCCAGAAGACACTATGTGTATACTTTTGATACTACCTCTATGGTTACTGTGACTGCTGACACTTAAGGACATTAAGTTGAACTGTTTAGGGGGAGTTTCAATTAAAAGAAAAAACTACACGCATGCAAGTATTAAAAGGGCATATAAGCAATATCATAGGCAGCGCTGCTCTATCATAGCAAGTAATACCTTAGCTATTTTAAAGGAGCTAATTTGGTTGGAAGTTCAAAGCTGTAGTACCCTTTTTAGGAGCCAAAAGTGATTGGAGGGTAATAAACCCTCCTCTTAAGCTCATAATTTTCCAAAAACTTTCAATGAAAATTTAAGATAGCTATTTTGTTCAGCATAGCTCAACGATCTTGTAGCTGTATCTCTAGGGCTATTGTGCAGTAGGTCACCTCCCACAGTTTTAAAATTTGCCCATTATGTTTAAAAACTAAATGTTGCCTTGAGATTAAATCAAAATGCACTGTGTTAATACTAATTTCCAATAAAGCATCTCAGCAGTATCCCAAGAACGACTGAAGGTATTATGCTCAACTTTTGGGGCTACTTCTATTTTTACTTCCACTCTTAAAAATTGACCAAGTCAAAAGAGTGTAAGTGTATCCAAGCTGTCAAAGAGCTTAGATAGATTTTTTTGCAATTGGTATCAAGTTTTCTATTTCAGGTCAACTAGAGGAGGTATAAAGTTAAAAAATTCTCTTTAGCATACAAAAAGCAGGCCAAACTATAAATTCTTAAAGAAAAACTGAAATGATTTAAACTGTTATTTTCTTTTTCCTTGAAAAGACTATGTCAATATAAAACGAACAGAAAAATTAAAAAAAACTTTTTCCACAAAAGAGTTATTCGAAGGAAAGTAAAGAACACCAGTAAACCATATATGAACCAAAATAAAAGCAAATAATCTACCAAGCGTAAAACTACCTCGAGTCAGCACTGACGCGTAAAACTACCTCAACCCAAAACGAACAGAAGTTACAATGAATAATCGAGTCTAACACAAAACAAGCAGATATTAACATGAGTAGGGCTCAAAACCCCTATGCCTCCCCGAGGCCAGAACATAATTTGCACTTTACTAGAAAAATAAAAATGAATGTGCATTGTCAGTTTAATATGCATAAGTTGATGTTTATTCCTTAAAATGTTAACATTATTTGGTTTACTAAAGTTATAAAAAGTGAAGACATTAAAAACATTTTTCAGTAATGTTTCCAATGTTTCCAACTATTCTGAAACTGACTAACAATTTACTCATTGAGAAGTTTCTCAACAAGTCTCTTTTGAAGACACTAAGCGTAGACAGTAATATTATTCTTAAAACCAAGATATCTAACTTTCTAAGGAAGAGAGAGAGAAAGAGAAAGAGAGAGGGAAATTACAAAATTACTTTTTAAAATGTATCATAAATTGACTATATAATGTGTAAAATTGTGTCATAAAGCTCTGAGAATCATAGTTTGAAATCACCAGACTCAGCATTGCCAAAACTAAATACAAAAGCTAAATAAAATTAAATGTAATGTCTGAACCGATTTCAATAGCAATATCAAATATTCTGATACTCGATTGAAGGATAGCATGCAGAGGGTTCAAACCGGATTCAAACTTAAATATTTGTTTAGACAAAATCACCCATTTATTTTAATAACGTTCTTTGAAATTAGATATACAACTGGGCTATTGGGAGACGAGGCATGCTATTTGGCAAGAGCTGCTGCCGTGATACGTACGGCATGCAAATTTCTTCTAGATAAGCAAACTTGTTTGTTCCCTGAGAATTTAACAACAGCTCTCATGAAAGATTTGGCAAAGTTTGTAGATGAATCGATTAAAAAGTTGGTAGCCTTACGTAATACCTTTCCAGTTTTTTCATTGACTGCTAACATTACAACTTCAGAGACTTTAGAAAACTTATTTTCCACAGACTCGGATTTGCTACATCCCGAGAAAAATTTTTGATGGCCATCAAACACGTAAGAAGGTACATTCTTTGTTATACATTTTAGTTTTTCAGGATTTCTACCATCGTCGTGATTTTTGTATAGCCCCGCGAAGATTCCTAGTGAGGCTTGAGATACAGCTTTTGGTGAAGATTTTTGAAAAACTGACCAAGTTCTTGACAAGGTTTATAGTAGTCAGACTTTTTGTGACATGGTTGGTGCACTCGTGTTTTATTGCACCCTTTCCATGGGCCATACGCTCTATATTGCGTTGATATACCCTTGAGTCCAATTCCCCAAAAATTAGAAGTCTATGCATGCACAAACTAAGTAAAAAATCCTCTACGATTATGTCCTGCTCCATTCCCGAAGAAGAACTATTCGAGTTCAGATAGTATAGGTGATTTTGTAGTGGCACCATGTGCTGATAGTGTGGTAAAAGAGTTTCTTAAATACGTTGGCTCTGAGATTACAAATAAATTACTGAAGAATATGAATTTGATTTTCAAAGAAATAGAAGTACCTGGTGATTTTAGAAAAGTCCTAATTAAATCACTGTGTAAGAAAGATGATAAGAGTGAGTGTGGTAATTATAGAGCCATTATTGCCTGCGAATTTTTTTGGGTACCCGGATGACTGACCATATTTCAAACAGTTGGTTGTACCATAAGTGTGGTTCATCCCGCTTTCTGGGGCTATAATGAGAGAAAGGTTGAGATGGCTAGGGCACGTTCTGCGGATGAAGGATGACAGATTTCCGAATGACAGAAAGACCGGATGACAGAATTGGCAGAGCAATTTATACATTCCATTATTTTAAATTTTTGTGCAATTCATAATCATAAAAACCACCAAGAATCTTGACATCTTTCATATCACGAAGACGATATGTTACGGGTTTAATTTCTAAGATTTTTGACACTTTAAATAGTTCAGTGGATCATAAATAATTCCCCTTTTAAAGAATATTTCAAATTACTGTAGATATACAGTAATTTCATTATCAAATATATCTTTCACTACACGTAGCTCTTCGGGCGTGTTTTGAATAAGATCCAGTGAAATATTTCCGTAAGGTTGATTAGTAGCTTGATTGTACGCAGAGACCAAAAATTTTGGTTCGCCAGGGTGTATATGCTTGTTTAGAGTTATAAGAGAGCTTGAATCGCGAACAACCCTATAGATCATATAGCAAGTACAATTCAAAGCAAGTCTTATCATACATTTACTCCGATGAAAAATGTTGTAAAGAACAACAGTACAGAAATTTTTTCTTTATTTGACCGGACCGTGAATGTTTGTAGCATTTCCTGAGACCATTCTTCAATAGATTCAGCTAAATCATCAATAATCAACCACAAGTTCGGCGCAATACTATTAAACACGTCAAGTCATTGTTTGAGCTACATTTCTGGTGTAATACTCATTATTTTGTCACAGGACTCTTTCTATACACTGTAGTAATAATTGATATATTTCGGATTTTCCAAAAAACATTTTAATCACGATTTTTAATTTTTTCCGTTAAAAATGTTGTTTTGCCAGACATTGGTGGTCCGCAAAGGAATGATCTTAATAACGCTTTAAATTGAAACATACTCTTCAAGCATGAAAATACAACTAACCAAGCCTAACCGCAATCTACTGCATAAGTAGTCAAAAACTAGAATATACATTTTCTTTAATACAAAAATGTATACACTACAAATTTTTTAATACATGCCTAAATACACTATAAATCTTTAAAATTTATTTACAGTTACATTTGTAAGCAATATATTTACAGACACTTAAAAATGGATCCCAGCCGGAGGGTCGGACAGGACCGGACCCCTCCAGAGGACGTGGCAACCAGAACCGTTGCCTGAATGTGCCATGGCGGTCGAGTGTGGCACCAAGAAAACATATTATAACGCTTTAAAAATTCTGCTTTGTGCAAAAAAATATATGTAGATAAATATATTAATTAAAATATATAAATTTAAATAAACCAAAAAATGTAAAAATGACTAGAAAAACAAGACTATAAAACACAAAAATACAGACTGCTCAGTTGGACACTGATCTGGCCCCCTTCTCCCTCCCATCAACAATTGGGTATTTTCCCGACGGAGTTGTTTATATAATCTATACAATCAACTCGACCTGAAGTAAGATAAAGACCGTGATTTAGTACCCTCACACTGCCAGCGCGTACCTAGACTTTGTCTGATAAGGTGGATATGGTATTTTTTCTACTCGAACTGTGTAGTTTCTATGTTTTAAAGAGCTAAAGGCCATGAACTTCGCTCTTGGCTCCATTTGCGCACACTCTCACACATCTTACCAGAGGCCAAATTTATAATAAGATTGAAGATCTCTTTTTCAATCTTTGTTTCACTTCAGATCGTTTTTTGACAAAAGTTTCAACAAACATCTTCATGTAAGGCTTCTTATCAAATTGGAGGAGGGTATGAATCTTTGTGACATTGAAACCGTTGGCCAGCATCCACCGCAAAAGAACGTGATATAAAACAGTATTCGGTTTCGGGTGAATATCGGCAATAAGCTTTTGTTTTGAAGGTGTCCAGTGCATAACCCTATCCTTTAAAAAAGATAAATTATAGAGAATCAATGAATCCCTAGGCATCGGTCTAGTTATACACGGGACATTAAAGTCCTTTACCGAGTCATGAAGTTCCAAAGGTATTTCACTATCAATTTCGAAAAACAATCCTTATGGTCCATTCTCCTCAACAGTGTAAATGTTGGGGAAATTTGAATCAGAAGGATCTTTCAGCCATTAATAATTCCAACACTGCAAATAAAAAAGAGACACTTCCGACGGTAAAGAGACTTCATATCCAAAAAAACCGCATTCGACTTTTCATCGGTGCGTTGTCCAGTCGGTTCTGTTTAAAGGATACAATCCCTATGAAAGGCATACCTCCCCACATGGATCTCTATACAAATAAGTGCTGCTCCAAGTCGGTGATAAGACCTATTTTAGCATCACTAATTTTTATAATTGAATCCATCACCAGATGGAGATTTGAAAAGTAATACCATAAATCCAACCCAAATAACTCGTGAATTTTATAGTAGGAACGGATTCCAGGATATTTTCCCCGTGAAAAACATACCAACTCCGCATGTATTTCTGTACAAAGAAGAACTGATCCACGGCGATGATCAGACCTTTTTGCATTGCTTATTTTAAGAATTAAACCCATCAAAGGACGAGGAGTTGAAAAATAGTAACCAAACCCATTCCAAATTCCTCGTAAATTTTATCCGTGTTTTTACTGACAATATCCAACAACCTCAATACACCACTTGCAAAGTACATTTAAAAAAAATCCTCCCCATTTTCGCAACCCTTCTTATCCCACAACCTCTTAGCAAATTACAAACACCGTGGTATATTTACGATCGTAAATTGAATCATAAAACTCTTCGATGGGTTTTAAATTTTCCTCACGTAGCCTCGAGGTGAAGTAGTAATAATCGTACAAGTATATACAAATGCACGTTAATAAATCATACATTTCATCATCTGGAAATTACTGTTTAAGGAAGGTGAGCCCTCCGAAAATTAGTCCCTCCCGATAAAATAGTATCATCTAAATGGCGATGGTGGCAGACTTGTGCATCCGTACTACCCTCAACAATTTTTTCTTGTACACCCAAAATGTATCTTTATTTTTAATAGCCAATATGTCTGCGCAGCTGAAAAATTGACTTATTAGCGGTTTTGATATATACAGCCATAGCTTGGAATACGCAATCTTTACCAGCCAATTTTTCAAATACATCTACCAATCGCATGGTATTACTTGAGCCCCTTCGTACCTGGGAAAAAAGAGACCGTAATGGCTTCCTGTTCTTTGGAACGGTTCAAATTTGATGGGTCACACACATTCATGAGTTTGGCTTCTATGTCTAATACCACCTTCTCACTCTGCAGGAGTGAGTTCTGAAAATTTTTGAAACGCAAGATGGCATTGTCGCCCAAAACCGTCTCCAAGGACTGGTACCCATGATGCATGCAGTGTTTCAAGTGATTTTAATTCACTTTTACTTCACTAAGGAATCTAGATAAACGCATTTGACAGAAATAGCAGGTATCATTACGATCCCTTTTACCATCACTGAAGACCCAACTAATATGGGGAATAGGAAAAATATTGCCAATTTAATCAGGTTCTTTTTCAGACTAGTAGGGAAGCCATACATAGTCTTTTACTTTCTTAATGGACGAAGCCTTACTGAACATAAAACACCCGTTTTATCTTTAAGTTAACCCTCTTCATACTTTTGATTGTACTGTAACGCTAAAATACCAATATTTAAATGCTCATTTGCCCTCTCAAAAATGGCAGTCCCCTTAAGTCTTACATGATAATGCCCCTTTAAACAAATAAAATCTACTTCAGAAAACTCTGCTAACTCCATTCCTCCCCTTAACTACCAACCGGCCAAATGCGTATTACTAGCATTACTGGAGTGAGTTTTGTGGCCTTCAACAAGGAATGAATATTTGAAACACTCTAAGCCCGTATAGAAACAAAAGTGCTGTACACCTTTACGCTCCTCTAAATCTACATTATATTTTTTAAAATTAGGCTTCACCCTCCCATCTCTTAAAATTAATTCATTTTGAAATTTGCTTACATTTACGTCTAAATTTTTAATAAATAAAATAACCAACCCACTCCCATTTTCATTGTAACCCTCCACCCTATTAAAAATATTTCCCTACAGTCCGAAAATACACCCTCAAAATTGTGCAAGTCAGGGTAAAATTTCTGCATCGCCATTTGGAGCCGATGCGTGTAAAAATCACCCGTCTTTTCAGTTAAAAATTATTTTGAGAACGATGGATGCCTTTATTCTGTCTCTATCCTCAGCCTCCCGAGTTTGGTTCTCAAGAAGTGCCCAAATCTTTCTGACATAGGTGTCGATTATATCTATTGGATCCGTGTGGATACTAACACTTGTAAGAATGTTTAAGGGGTTTCCACACTTAGCCATAAAAAATAAATATTACGCAAAGCGGTATTAGTTAACAACAACTCTGGCAAATTATTTGGTCACCCGGCACTACTTTGTTCCTCCATTTCACTATGAGAGGTGGTCACTTCTAGCACCGTCTCTCCCTCGCTTACTGTTAACTGATCTAGTAGATTATTGAAAAATTCACTGGTGAGAGCAATATCCCTAAAAAAACTGTCTAAATCAATGTCTGGGAACACTATACTAAGTGGTATCACCCCGGTACTCGAACCTGCCTCACATTCACTTTCGAATGCTAGCGGGTTCCCGTTCGAGGGTTCTGGTGTCGGTATGTGAACCCAATAAAATAGGAGCTTACTAGCTCGCTGGAGCCCTTCATCCTACAGAAAGAGAAGAGGATGGTTAAGAATGTGCATAGATGGGTAATATTACACTTCGGACGCAATTTGAGCATACTACTAACTATAAATGTAATGACTCTCCAAAAGACCCCCCCCCCTTTGGATGTATTATGACCATACTAGAGGTGTTGTGTGCATAAAAGGGCAGTGTGACCCTTCGGACTCATAGCCCCAACACTACTGGCTATAAATGTAATGGGTATCCAAAGACCCTCTTTTGGCTGTATTATGAGTATACTAGAGGTGTGATGTGCATAAATAGGCAATGTTACACTTCCGACTCATAGACCCACACTACTGGCTATAAATGCAACAAGCCCCAAAAATGCCCCCCCCCTTGGATGTATTATGAGTATATACCTTGGAGGATCCATACATGGACCTCCCCCCTTCAGATCCGTAGACTCCTAACTAGCACTTAATAATTTAAGAGTTGGAAGAAGTTTAAAGCTTACGTTCCAATTATGTTTTAAAGAGTCTTGCCGAGGGGGTTATTGTGTCTGGCCATTTTACGAGCATGTCCACAATCCATGCCGGTAGTTCTTCGGAGGTGTCATTATATGTTACTGCACCTATATCGTGAAAATTTTCGAGCAATGATGCGATTAATATCGGCTACGGTCTGAGAAAAGAATACAATTTTTTTCCAATTGAAATATTTATGATTTTTAACTGCGAAAAAGAGAATGTTAACCTAAGGAGGGACAGACTGCCGCTATTATTTTGAAAAAGCCTTCAGAGGTAATTGGGGGGGTGGGCAGGGACTTATTATTAACCCCACCCCTACAAAATTGTCATTACTAGTTCTAGAAAAGAATGTCTTATTTAACTATTTCTCTCTCTTAATATTGGGGTCTTCTCTCAAAACTATTGACAAAACTATTAATCTAAGGAGCAATGGGGGTCTCAAATACCCTCTTTAGAGTTAATGAGGGTTTGGGTGCTAAAAAGGAATTCATTACTTTTGTACCTCACAGGGAGCCAATCCTATTTCTCCCTAAATTGAAAAAAAGGTTTATTTTTGGATAGTTGTCAATAGTAAAACTTCAAATAAATTAAAAAAGAATAAGCTGTATGAAAAAATTTCATTATATTTACTTACATCTTCGCACTGCACCAATGGGCCAACAGCTTGACGAAAATATTTGCCATGAACAGCTCCGGCATGTACAGGTCCTGAATTCCCAGTAGCTTGCATGGGGGGCAGCTCGACGGGCGGGAGCTGGCGCTGGAGCTTGACGGGGAGCCAAAGGCTGGCCTAGGGTCTGTCTGGAAGGTTCGGGCACCAAATGACGGGGGGCATCTTGCAAAAGGGCCATGGAAGGGAGAAGTATTGCTTGACAGAGACAGCTTGCATATAGGCCATGGAAGGGCCAGGTATGGCATAAGCGGGGGCAGCTTGCATGGTACAGTTGGCAAATGTAATTACTGACGGCCTTTTTACCCTAACAGGGGTTGAATAGTTCCCTCTTGCCTTCCTTGATGGTGGGGGGAGCTCTGGAAATTCCTAAAAAAGAAAATTCTAGTTTTTCGCAAAAAAATACACCTTAAGGAATAAGTCCCATTGCCATCCTACCCGCCTCAATAGGAGTAGGGGGGTCCCATACATGGGAAAAAGATCTGTAATGATACAATGATACGCCTATCATTGTTGGAAAACACTCCCTCTCCAGCTCAAAATATCAACTTTATATGCAATATTTGTTCCTTGGTTCCTCTTCTTAAAGAACTTTATCACGAAGCATGATAACTCCGATTTAGCATGAAGGCTCCCACCTCTCTAGCTTAAACTGTCAACTTTATATGAAATATTTGTTCCTTGGTACCTCTTCTTAAAGAACTTTATCACGAAGTAGGATAACTCCAATTTAGCATGTACTCGCTTGTAAAAACAATATGGCACTTATATGGCATAAAAAATAGTGCATATTCCAATTAATCAATTCAATCAATCATTCTAATTAAAAGAAACATAGACAAATTACAGAATTTTAGAGACCCCCACAAAGACTCTTTGGCCTGTGAGAGTGGGAGACTAAACATAACATTAAGCAACAGCACTAAAATCAAACAGATGGACAAGAAGAAAAAAGAAAAAAAAAGCTAAAGAACACAAAAAATACCATGCCAATCAAAATAATTGAATTAAACAAATTGAAAAGGAAAGATTGAGTGAAAAAGGGAAGGGAGGAGTGAAATAACGGTCTAGGCATAAGAGGTGGCTGGTTAGCTGTTTTTTAAACTTTCCATAAGAATAACATAGTAGTTAGGGCGCCAAGCCAGGCTATTTCGCTTATTTCTAGTCGGGGGTACGACGGAAAAAGGTTTTTATGAAAATTACGTCATAGATAGACTGAAAAACGCCAAAGCCGAATAGGTAAACGGCGCTTTCGTATGAGTCGGCAAACCACAGATTCCTAAATTTAACCGAAAGGTTTCCGGAAAGTGACATCTATCGATGTGCTATGAGATGATACCGCAAAAAATCCCAGGCGTCGCCACAAGTTTTCGTTTCGCGTTACAAAGAAGAAACAGAAGAATTAAAACAGATTGGTAATGCTATAGCAACACTTTGTATGGAAACCCGAAATTTTGGGAAGATTGTTAATCCAATGGTTCTGTATGAAGTCACAGTCATTGCAAGTTACTCCCTTTTACGTGTATTTGCAAGTCTGTATAGCCAGTGTGGTGTAGCCTAGCCTAGGCTATAGGAAGAGGGCTGTTCTTGTGGTTACTAAGTTCATCCCAGTTCTTATGCCTACTAAGCCTACCCAGGCTTACTAAGGTACAGAATCTTTTTTTTAATCATTTCATTGCCAGATTCTGGTTTGTAGCCTGTCAGCTTGCTAGACAATGAAATTTTGGGCCCCAAATGAAAGCCCTGGGTATAAATTTACAATTGCGACTCCTGATAAAGAGACATGTTAAGAAAACTCTTCTTACTTTAAAATATGTATAATGATCCTAGTTAACATATTATCCAAGGGGAGAACCTTTATCATCAAGTCTTTCCTCTAAAAATCCTTCTTTTTCCAGCTTAAAAGAAAAAAATTATAATATTCTCCATGCTAAAACGCAATGTGTAAATCTTTTGAAACTGCTGCTATGAATTGCCAAATAAGTTGTTCTAGAGATAGCGTTCATCCCAGTCATTGTTAATTCCATTTTTTTTTTTACTGAGCAGCGGTGGAAATACAGAATATTAATACAACAGTGGCGAAAACACAAAATATTGCAATAAATATACATATACATACAGAGAATATCCCCAGAGTATATATAAAGAGTATATAGTATAGGTTAGGTTTTTATATCCATTTCATTTCTTTTCAATTTCGTGCATATTTTGTATTTTCGCCACTGCTCATTAAAAAAACTGTATTTTCGCCGCTGCTCATTAAAAAAACGGAATTTACAATGACCGGGATGAACTCTATCTACAGAACAACTTATTTGACAATTCATAGGGGCAATTTTAAAAGATTTACGCATTGCGTTTTAGCATGGAGAATATTGACATTTTTTTCTTTTAAGTTGGAAAAAGAAGGAAAAAAGAGGAAAGACTTGATGATAAAGGTTCTCCCCTTGGATTATATGCTAACTAGGTTCACTATACACATTTTAAAGTAAGAATTGTTTTCTTAACATGCCTCCTTATCAGGAGTCACAATTTTAAATTTATACCAAGCCCTGATCCTGAAGAAAATGTCTGCAGTAATCCGCCACTCTGGCAAACCTTATCTGTTCCGGAATCTGGCTGTATAACAATACTAAACGCAAAGAGATTTTGATGCAATATTTTATGTCTGGTAGGACATAAAATATCTGGTAGTCTGTATGTCTTTTAATGTAAGGTAGTCTGGTCAATCTGGTAGTCTGTAGCCGATAAGTCTGTATCTCAGTCAGTGACAATTCTGTGATAAGGCACAGCATCGAAATTGCTTGCTTTTTTTAATCATTTTACAGCATCGGACACCTAATTGGGTTGCAATCAAGGCAAACTTATGCCAAAGTTTGCAGCAGAACTTGGGCTTCAGTTGGGCCCAAACTTGCCTCTCCAGAAGCCTGTACAAACCGGAATTTTTCTGGCATCATCGGTATTACGTATTGTTTCAAACAAAAGTAATTGAATGGAGTAATGGAATGGAGTATTGATAAGAAAATTGATTCAGTTTTCACAAACTTTAGAATTTTCTGCAAGTGCTTGGTCAATTTGCCGGAAAAGGGTGAGCTTCGGCCAGGCCTCGACTCTTCAGAAAGACGACAGTATGTAAGTCAGCTTAGCATCAGAAACACTCAGGAGTTAACGGTTCTAAAAAAATATAAAAAAGTTAAAGTGCACTTAGTCTTGCATTAGGATTGTTTGCAAATTGATTTCTATTTGTTTATACCATAGAGCATAAAAGCAAAAAAAAATTGATTGTTAATGCTGAATTTTTACAAAACAATTGTATTATGGGGACAAGTGGTTTCAGCTGTTCTTGAATACTGTCTTATATTTGTGAAAATGTTATAAATAAATTCGTATGTTTATCGTTGAAACTACCACTTGGGGGTGGCATCTCTCTGGTGAAAGAAAAAAAATTGGACCACGCCACTATTAAAAACTCATAAAATTCAAACGATACTTAAAACAATTAGGACATAGTAACGATTCATGAGGAAAACGACTTTCAAGTCAATACCTTACCTAATTTTGCCAGCACCTGCTCGACTCGAATAGGTTTCATTACCCTACCACCTAACCTTAAATTACCTTTACCACCTACCTTCCTCTCAGTTAGTATTAGATTAACAATGTCAAAATGAGACCATCCAAGTAGTAGCCTAGAAACTGAAAGCTGTTGATGCCTAGTGTGCTATTTAGTACTTAGTGTGTTAATGTTGCCAGTCCGAGGCTAGCTGCATGCTACAGGAAGCGGGCTACTCTCGTGGGCACCAATTCTTGTGTGCATTTCCAATAAAAGCCACGAAATCTGGTGTATTTTGCGGGATATTTATGTCAGTAGGCGCTAAATATCTAACCCGTTCAGCGGCATTTTCGTGATAGGTAACATTGCTATTGCATATAGTCTTGAACGAAATTAAGTGATGCAATGGCGATAATACAAACCCTCACGAAAATAGGAACCTTGCTATTGTTCGGATACCTCTCGATTTTTCAGAAAAATAATTTTCCTGTTCCTTGGAAAAACAATTCTGATGGCAGGGAACTGAAAGTGACGATTTGGAGAATCTAGGGGTGTCATATAGGTATTTCAGACTCATGTAAATAGCCGAGCAAGCCTAAATATCAGAAATTTTCTTTTCTTTTATTTTGGTCACGGGAATGCCCCGCTTCCTGTATTATGGAGAATTAAACCTGTTTTATTTTGATATGATGCATGCATGCACTAGTATGGTTTTTCCGCAGCAGTAAGAAAAATTGCAATCCACCTTATGCGCTGTTTTTTCCTGTCCGTTGAGAACTCCCTGGTATGTGTGTTTAATATATTCTGTCTGGTTTTTTATCACTGATGGGTAGAAACTGGACTCTTGTGGCTTATGGGCCGAACGCACCTTGTTTAGCTTGGTTGATTATTCATGTTTACATTCTCGGCTCTTTATTGTTTGGAGGTCAAGCATGAAGCCTAGGCTAAGGCAAATTATTGGCCTCACTACAGATGAATTGAAATTCTGGAATTTTCAGTTTCATCTTTTGTTCTAGGACTGAAGCTGTATGGAGAAGTTTACCAAAAAGTTGAATTTTATGTCAAGTCCTAAAAGCTCGAAACCACTAGACTACAGAAAATGTATAGTTTGCCAACAAGATCAGAGTGAGAGCCTTGTGACAGTAACTGACATTGGAAGAGTCATAGAAATCCTTCAGGACAAATGTCACTGTAACTTGAAGTTCCAGACCTTAAAGCGTGATTCTTTGGCCAGTGACTTTAAAGAGAAGAGTCATCTCTGGCATGAAAGTTGCCGTAGGCATTTTCTGCGATGCAAGCTGCATTCAGTAAAAACTACTGAGAGCACAACAGCTGAGCCAAGTGTGGTACCGAAGACTCAAAAACTGACTAGAGCCCTATTGTCCAATCCTGGCTTTGACTATGCAATGTGCTGTCTTTTCTGCGAAAAGAAGAGCAATCACAGGATAAAGAATAAAAGTCTTTCAAAGTTTGCAAGTGATAGCAGAGTGAAACAGACAGTTGAGCATGCATGCCTTTTGCAGACTGATTTTCCAGAGTTGTTTTTGAGGCGTAATGGGGAAAATCTAATCTGTTTGAAAGCTGGATATCACTTTCCATGCATCAGGAAATTTTTCAACACTAAATCTTCGAGATCTGAAGAAGGTCTCAAGTCAAAAGAATTGAAAATGTTGAATAATTCTATCCTGCTTGAGGTACTAGACCAGGTGCAATCCAGATTTTCACAAGGCCGTATATATTCATCAGTTGAGCTAAACGAATGGTATTCTGAAGGTCTTGAAAGATCAAGCCTGTATTTCTAAGAGATGGGAACCACCTTGTGTTGAGAAAAAACTGAAGGAACTATAGGGAAAAGATTTTGGACTTGATGCTCAAAAAGGAAAACCAGCCTGTTACTTCCTAAAATCTTGTGTTCAACCTGGAGACGTTACTTGCCAAGTCAACGAGATGATTAAAAGCGTTGACGAATCTGTAATGCCGGTGGATAGTACAGCCTCTGAATCAGAAAATAGTGACAGAACCGACGATGATACAACGAAGTGTCAGGACATGATGTCTTGCTGTCGTCTGATGACGAAGAACTTAGTTTGTTATCATTTGAGAATCTGTATGATCAAGACGATATACTTGCCTTTCACTATGCAATGAAAAGGTTAAAGTCAGAACTCTTTCATTTTGCAAGTGAACTTGAGAAAAAGGAAACAAATGTGGAGATATCGTTCGAGTATGCAAATAAAATGATCCCCCCTATGCTTTTCAATATGATTGCCTTTTTAGCGTATGATATCAATGAGCTGCCGAGTACCATGTCCGAGAGGTACAATTTGAGCAAAGAAAAAGAGTACTAGACGGTTACACTAGCTCAAGACATCATGTTTGGTGTTTGTAAGGTACAAACGCCTAAGCATTTGGCAATGGGAATCCATCTCTATCACAAAACTCGATCGAAGTGACTAACTACAGTCATGAACAAACTGGGACAGTGGGTTAGTGTATGTACTGTTCAGCGGATTCTCACGACTGAAGCCGTCGATGTAGAAGAAAGAGTCCGTGCTGTTGGCGTTTACAATCCAGATGAAATCTAGAAGGGGAAGTTCGCGCACTTTTCACTACCCAACTTGGACAGAATGGTAAGTCCTGATTTATTGTTCTGTTTCAAATTTAGTTTATTTTAAGTCTACAGCAAATCCTAGATACCCCGTATTATTAACCTTTCAGAAACAAACCGCTTCTTAGCCAGTGCCGTTTCCGCGTGGTTCCTCGATTGCAGTTATCCCTTCTGTCACTTTTTTTTACTCGACTTTTGCGCTCAGCGTGATTCTCTTAGCGTGCTCGGTCCCCCATAGCGGAATAGAAGCTTGGGCATGATTTAAATAGCGAAATGGGCTGGTCTGAGACGTGGCCAAGTCTGGAAATAGCTTTCAGTGAAATAATTCCGATCTGACTGAGTGGGCTTCTTGTTGGCTTTCAGCTGATTAAAATAGTGCCTAGTAAAACATTTACTGCAAAACGAAAACGGATAACAATACCTTTCCCCATCTACCATTGCTGAAGAAAAATCACTCGTTTTTCTGCAGCTACAAGGCAATGTTTTTGTTTTTTTTTTTTTGAACTGATAGTAGGCTAGTCTACTGTTGTTAATCGAAACAAAATTCTCTTTGCAGGAACACACTAAGGATGGTTCTTCGTCACATGTTATTACCAAGGTTGTGATGCAACCTTCGATAGTTGACGCGCCTCATGCAGCACCTGTGATAAAAAGCATTCGCACACGGGATAGGTCCCTGAACAAGTCATCTTTATTATTGGGAAGCTCTGGGAAAGAGTACCTGAAACGAAAACTAAGTGACAGTAACTTTAATGTTGCCCTGAGTGGGAAAAAAAATGTAAAAACCCCAATCACAGGGGAATATCTCACATGGACTCTTTGCAGAATGGGCCCGACCAGGACGATGGAACTGAACATCGAAAATCAAGATCAAGTCTCAGTCTTTAAATTTTTCGTTGGGACCGTAAGAGAAGACGAAAATATACTAGTGACTCATGTAGGATAACTGCCTGTTATTCCTAGCAGTCCATCTAATCCGCCAGTAGTTGCAGAAGCTCTCAGTGTGCTCCAAAGAACTGCTCGTGGCCTGGAGCTGCCATATACTGTCTTGACATGCGACCAAGCTGTGTACGAAATTGTTGTGGCTTTCAAAAACAAAGACCCATAGAAGTATCAAGACGTAGTCCCTAGAATGGGTGGACTACACCTTGCGATGAACTTTCTGTCGGTAATAGGGTGTTTGATAAATGGTTCCGGACTTGAAGATAGTATTTCAAAAGTCTGGAATACTGCTTCCCGGAAGTGCTAAAAAAGCGTTAACAGGCAAACCGTATTACCGGTGGTTGCGTGCCCATTTGATTGTCGTGGAAGCCTTTTTCAGGCCTTACTGGGATCCTTTTAAGCATTTTAGCGCAGAAGATGAAAATGGGCTGGTGTGTTTTGATGTACTGAATGATTCAATCACCAAGCTTTTCGCGGAGGAGGTTCGACTTTCAGACGTTAAAGAACATCTTGAGTCAATGAATGACATGTTTGACAAGTTCGAGGACAGCTGTGCTACAAATCCGACCTCTCGGCTTTGGTTTTACTACATAAGGCTTGTGCTGATCCTTGTGCAGTTTTTGGTTGCTGAGCGGGCTGGTGACTGAGATGGCCATTTGACGGAGGTGAAAATGATGGCTCCTTATTTCTCAGCAGTCAAGCATGACAAATACGCAGCGTTCGTCATCTGATATCTGAGTGATATGCAGAGTTTGCCCACAGAAACTCTCCGAGATTTTCCGTCAAGGACTTTTTAATGTGAAACAGCTGAGTGGGAAAATGAATTCAATCTCACCGGATCATGGCCTTGAGTCGACGCTCAACTTGCATTCAAAAGCAGGAGGTGGCATTACCGGCGTCAGTATACGAGAATTAGCAGTTACGAAATGGATGACCACGATTCCTTTTTGTGCCAATGTAAATACTTTGATCTCTAGTAGTGCCTTAAACATGGGCTAGTTAATTACTATGTTTTGTAATTATTTTTTGCTTTGAAATCCGTCTTTGCTTAATGGCAATTTAGTTGCTTAGGTTATACAACCTTTCAAGTATCGAGATATGAAAAGTCGTTCATTGTGCAGTTTTCCTCTCCAAAGTTCCATCCTCCCCTCCCAAGTAGACCCATCTTCGAACTTAACCTGCCTGTGTTCAAAACAAACCTAATTATCAAGTTTCATGAAGATCCGACTCTCCCCTCAAGAGTGAGAGTACCATACACAGACAGACAGACGGACAGACTTTGTGATCGCATACGTATCCCGAAGCTACGCATAGGATCTCAAAAAGAAGCTTCAGAGCAGTCCCCCCTCCTTTGATTTTTTCGTGTATTTAGCATTTTTCCAAGATTTGTTTTTCTAGGTATCGACAGCATTATGCGGAATGGCTGGAATGCAAAGCTTGATCGAAGTCGACGATGGTCAGTATTCAACTCATGCTTCAAATAAAAAAGATGAAGAACTGATCCGAAAAGTTATCGCTGTTATGGAGAATAACGTCGACCCGATCTCCTCTGATGGTGAGAAACTAGTGAACATTATAACTGGATAGTTGGCAGATACTGGTGTTAGTCTGTTAAGTGCTAAAGCTTCGGGCTTAAAGGCAATCGTAGCTTTTCTTGATGGAGATAGTGATGCATTTACGAAAGTGAAAGTGCAGACTTTTCAAAGCTCGAAAAAGATCATCAAAAAGGGATCCGGAAGTGCCGTGTACGCAAACGCTGAATTGGATATTGTTAAACGGATCATGATCGCTGTTGATTTGGACCAGGGTCCACGTACTGATATACTGATGAGAATACTAGGCCACGAGCTGCTACGATATCCCCCTGCTCTGTTTGAAACTACAGCCAGTGGTAACACCGTGTTAAGAACCGACAGCAAATGTGCTACGATGGAGTTCCTAAAAATCTCTCTTGCCATCGAGAAGTCGCCAGCAGAGTGTCCAAGTTTCCGGAACGCGGGAAGTCTGGGGGTCGTAGTTGATTTTATGCCACTGATCAGAAGTCAACCCTCTCGAAAAGACGAAATCTTAACGGTCTTCGCTAAAAGAACGTTGGAGAGTCTCATAAAAAACAGCCGAAAGAGACAACCCAGCTCCATATTGTAGCTGATCGCTATGAAGGCATGCTCCAGTATTTAGTAGGCTGCGAAGTTGTCTCTCTGAAAGACAGTAGTGGCTGCCACGAATCGCGGGGAAGTCGGCCCGGCAAAACCTTTTCCGTTCGTCGACATATGGTTCTTGACTGCTGGGACTCGATCCTGATGGATTCAAAAAGCGAAGCGAAACTGACAGATGCGTGTTTGAGGTCTGGTCTGAGATTGATAGGAAAACGTCTTTTCCCTTTTTACCTATCCGGAGGGTTTCCTGACAGAACCAAAGTTGTGGAACTTAAACTAGAGAGTAGTGCTGACGGAAGCAACAGTTTTACGGCTGACTGGAGGTGCACTCACGAGGAAACAGACACTCGTGTTATCCTTCACGCAGCATTCTGTGTTAAAACTGGATGCTCAGACTCGATTATCGAAGCCAATGACACCGATATCGTCGTCATCTTGCTTCAGTCTTATTGTAAAATTGAGGCACAAACCAGTGCAACACCAAACATCTGGGTTTGCTTCAAGGACAAAGCTGTTTCTGTCATGGAGCTGGCAAATGGACTTCCTCCGTCTTTAGTGAACTCTGTGACATTTTTGCATTGTTTCACCGGCTGTGATAAAGTGAACTACTTCTATTCAAAAGGCAAGAAAACGATACTAAAAGCAGCAATGCTCTGGTTAACCCAAATTTCGGCTGTGACTGACCAGGTTACAGAAACATACAAGAGGCCATTGAACTCGAGGATGAAATTGTGAAGTTGAGTCGGGACATTTTGATCACGTCGTACGGAAAAAACGAAAACTTTGACTGTTTAAACGATCTGTGAGTTAACTTGTTTCTGCGTCGTAAAACACTGAAGAGCCTATCTCCAACTGACGACTCGTTCAAGTTCCACGTCAAAAGATCTATTTTTCAATACATCCTTATGTACCCCTGGGGTCCATAATTGAAAATAGGGTATCCCCGCCAGGGGGTCATAAATACAGGCTAAGGAGGAAGAAGGCCTCTTACGCACACTGAGCAGGGCACACCGGCGTGTGGACACGTCCCGCTAGTGGTGAATCTTCTTCCAGCAATGGGTTAAATTGTATGGTACTGCAGGATACCATCGTGGGAGGATCCTCTCCAGGAGGACAACTGCGAAAGGGTGGAAGATTCAAACTTGGACAACAGCTTCTGCAATTTGGGTAGGCATCAGGGGTTTCGGCCCCTCGATCAGGGATTGGTGTCCCTGCCCCTAGACGAGTCAAAGAAATCGGTTGGTCAGTGGCCTAGCAAGTCGCTCCTGTAGAAATAAAATATGCTAAAGAAACGTCAGTGAAAAGCCTCGGATCAAATCCCAATATGATGACGATCCATGCATGCCCCTCGACCAGATTTCTGAACGCGAATAAACCAGTACGAATAGGATTTTGGAACGTAAGGACCATGTCGGCTCTTTTAAAAACTGAGGAAGTTCTACAAGAGTGCAAAAACTTTCGACTTGAAATCCTCGCAGTGACCGAAGCACGAAGGAAAGGTTCTGGAGAAAAGAAGCCCAAAGCAGTAAACAGCAACACGACTTATACAGTTCTGTACAGCGGAAAAGCGGACAGACATGCAGCTGGAGTCGCAGCTATATTGAACCCAAATGTAGCAAAATCTCTTTGCTCGTGGAAGCTGATTAACAAGAGAATCCTGTATACATGATTTGCATCTAAACATGCAAAGCTGTCGCTAGTCATTTGCCAACAAATGATGCCGATGAAGCCTCGATAGACGATTGTTATGGAACCCTCCAGTCTGTCCTAGACTGCATCCCTCTCCATGACGTCACTTGCCTGGCAGGCGACCTGAATGTGAAAGTTGGTCAGGACAGATCTTATTGCTCCAAGGTGTTGGGACATCACGGGCTTGGAACTATCAACGAAAATGGTGCAAGGCTAGTCAGCTTTGCCATGTCGAACGACTTGTTGATAGGAGGTACATTATTCGAGCACAAAGATATCCATAAGTATACATGAACATCCCCAGACAAAACTCTCAAAAACCAGATTAACCACTTTCTGAACCGACGACGGTGGAGAACTAGTCTGAAAGACGTGAGGAGTTACAGAAGTGCATAAATGGGTCGGACCATGAACGTCTTGTAGCAACTCTCAAGTTGAAACTCCGCTCCAACAGATCTTGACAACCAACAAAATTACCTAGAAATTTCGACGTGGAGAAGCTCAGAGACAAGGATGTTAGGAGACAATTCAGCATTAAACTCTCGAACAGATTCGAGGCACTTGCTGATATACGACAAGATGTGGAAAAAGTTCGGACGACTATACAACAAAACTACACAGAAACTGCTGAAGAAGTTCTTGGTTTTAAAAAGTCAATAAAGGAACAGTGGATATCCCAGAAGACATGGGGCTTGACCGAATACCGCAAGAAAATAAAACAGAGCATGCTCAGTAATGATCCCTCTGCTGATGTCATGAAAGACATATATTTCATGATGTCATGAAGACATAACGTATAAAGAAATGGACAGAGAAGTGAAGAAAAGTGCTATGTCAGACAAGCGACAGCACCTCAATGAGAAAGCAAGAATGGAAGAAGAGGGAGCCCGACGTGGTGACACGAGAGCTGTGTACCGCCTAACTAAAGAAATCGTTGGGAAGACCAACGTACAAGATGGACAAGTAAAAGAGGAAAACGGAAGACTGCTAACCGATCCAGATGACCGGAAAAATAGATGGGCAGATTACTTCGAAAGCCTTCTCAACTACCCGTCCCCTTCTGTTCCACCAGATATTCTGGACAGCCCATTTTCGGATCTCCTCATTAATGAAGACGAGCCAACAGCGAATGAGATCCTTTCAGCCTCGAATAAGCTGAAGAATGGAAAATCTCCGGGTAGTGACCGTATATCTGGAGAAATGGTAAATTCCTCAATCCGCAGGTCCCTTTCGGTGTGGCTAGGCTTCTTTTCCCTCCTCTGGCAAAAGGAAAAAGTCCCCAAAGACTGGAGAGCAGGAACAATTATTAAATTGTTCATAAAAGGAGACGCGACAGTCTGTGGCAATTACAGAGGCATCAACCTCCTCTCGATATTCGGAAAACTCTTCTCTATAATCATCCTGACAAGACTTCAAGCTGCCTTAGACCCGCATTTACGCGTGGAGCAGCATGGTCTCCGACCAAAAAGATCTTGCGCCGATCTGATATTCACACTGCGCACCATGCTTGAAGAATCAAATGAGTGGAGACAACGTCTATATCTATTGTTTGTTGACTTTGAAAAAGCGTTCGACTCAATAGACCGCCCAATACTATGGAGGATCCTGATCTTCTACGGTATTCCTGAAAAGCTGGTTCGCCTTATCATGGCAATGTACGAAGACACAGAATGCTGCGTGAGAACCTCTGAAGGGAATGCAAGATATTTCAAAGTGATGACAGGTGTCAAACAAGGATGCGTATTGTCTCCATTCCTCTTTATTCTCATAGTAGACTACATATTCAGACAAATTGATGGATATGGGATCAGAATTGCAGGCAGACTAGTCCAAGATCTTGAATTTGCAGAAGATGTTGGATTGATGGAGAAAGACAAAAGCAAACTTCAAGACTTTTTATATAAGTTATCCGAAAGAGCCGAGCAGTTTGGGTTACATATCAACGCCCCCAAAACCCAAGCGATGTCAACCACTAACTTACCGATGAATATCCAGCTGGGGACTGAAAGCATAGAGCAAGTCACTGACTTCTGATATCTTGGTAGCACAGTCTCGTTAAGTGGCAATTCCAAAAAAGAGCTGAGAACACGAATTGCCATGGAAGCTCGGCATTTCAATGACTTCGACCTGTCTGGAGATCAGTGAAGTACTCAATCCAGCTAAAACTTTGCCTTTTCAGAAACAACGTCCTTTCGATCTTGAGGTACACGATGGAATGTTTAAAACTCACAGCTGAGCAAGAAAAACGACTCACTGCATATGAAAACAACTGTCTTAGACGTATCCTGAATATTAACTGGAAGGATAGGATAGCAAACTTGGAAATTCGCCACTAAACAAACCAGCCTGATGTTGCTGATGTAGTCAGGCAACGAAGATGGCGCTATCTTGACCATGTTATCCGTATGCCAGGATCCAGACTACCGAATAAGCTTCTCCAGTGGCAGCCAGACGACACGCGTCGACGAGCAAGGCCCAAAAACACACTTCGCAGGACATATGAGCGGGACAGGAGAGCCCTTCATGCATCCTTAGTCCAAGAGTGGGAGGCATCTACGCCGCAGCTCATTTTCGAGATGATTGGAGGCTGTTAACGGACGCCCTGTATGCCTCTGGAGGTACAGGAGGAGCTAATGTCTAAGGTAAGGATGCTACAGGCGCTTGTGCCTAGTCCCATCTACTTTTCTCCCTTAGATTTTGGGTGGGATTTAAAAGACGAAAAAATTTTACCCAAGAAATCGACTCGTGCAGCCTGGCCATCTACCATTCAGAAACTTTCACCGTACTGTAAGTGTAAAAACTGTGGACGAAAATGCCCCTGTGCAGCTAGGGGCTGCGATATTTTGTGCTCCTGTTGTGGAAAATGTTGCGAAGGAGAGTTTAGTTCTGACAAGGAATAGTAATTCTGCATGGGAGTTGTTGATTTGAAGGGACGATGGGTAGTGGGCTGCTTTAGTAATTCGATGGGTTTTTCACGTGATCATTTATTCAGATTTCTGTTTTAAGCAATTCGTAATACTTTTGGTTAATAAACTCTTTGTTTGCGATGACATTTGTGTAGAGCTTCGCTAGCCTTTTGTCTGATATTTAGCGTTACAGTAAATAAAAAAAGTTAGTGTGTTTTGGTTGGAAAGACATTCCTTGGCCTCCGGGCATCTTCGATACTGCTGCTTTAGTCGTTAATACTCAGGTTTCTGCTAAAAAAGGCGCATCAGACTCACTGGAACAACAATGTCCGCTGAGGAGCCAAACACAAGTTGTGAAACCCTAAGTTTCGTGGTGTTAGCCGCCTCGTACGAATGTGCCGTTGTTAATTTTCGAATCAGCAAGGTCGATTTAGGGGAGGTAGGCCCATTTTCATCGATACCTTTTTCCGTCGGGGTATATGTCACATTTTTGATTTCCGGCGCCCTGACTATAGTCGAATTTTAACTGGTAGCGAACCGGTAGGGAGTTGTGCCACTGATTTTGCTGATTTGTTGGTAAATAGGGAATGTTTTGTAGTGGTTTTTAGGACATTAATCACATATTTTGGCGACTCAAGCTGATGAATCACAAAAAAAATGCTTGCAAATCTACCAAAGTAGTCTTCTATGTCTCCTGAGAAGCTTATTGTTCCTCCGCAGTCAGTCGAGCAGGCTAAAGTTTTTTTTTTTCTAGAACTAGAACAACACATAGTAATTCTAATGTTGAAACTTGTCACGATTTTTGTCTTTTTGGGATCTAATCAATTCTAGTAGGTTCTTTGTTGGTGTTATGGTAGCTCTATGGTACCGATCGGAATTGCTTCGATCCAATAGATCAAGTGAACCTAGCTTGATCAGAATTCGATGATACAAGGCGAATTTGAAGAGTAGATGGACTGATTCTATAAGAAGCAATTCATTCATCGGATTTTAATAACACCTCAAAATTCCTGAAATCTGTTGCGTTGAGCGTCGTTGAACCGCGGTCAACGTGAACAGAAGAAACAGCAAGAATGGGGTTTCATAAGGACAAAGAAAATACTTGATGAAACAAAACCTCTCTTCTTCAACGCTATAAAACAAAAATTCGAAGGAAACACGTTCATTGGTATGTGGGTAACTGAACCACCGTGTAACGGAACCCCAAGCAACTGAACCCCTGTAGCAGAACCCAATTGCAACTGGTCCCTCGTGCAATTGAACCTCATTTAACTGAACCCTTGTGCAGTTCGACCCCATTTAACCGAATCCCCGTGTAACTGAACCCCCGTGTAACTGAACCTCGTGAAACTGAACCCCCGTACAACTGAACCCCCATGCAACTGAATTCTTGTGCAACTGAACCACTGTGCAACTTAGCCCCTGTCCAACTGAACCTCCGTGTAACTGAACCGTCGTGTAACTGAACCCCCGTGCAAGTGACTTCTCGTGCAACTGAACCAACGTGCAACTGAGCCCCTGCGCAACTGAGCCTCCGTGCAACTGAACCCTTGTGTAACTGAACCCTCCTGCAGCTGAACCATCATATTCAGTGTTTTTCAATTTTCTACAAGTGTAAGACAATATCATTGGATAAAACATAAGTTTGAATCTTAACATGTTCAACCTTCTTGAAATGGTTTGTTTCTTAAGGTCATGATACAAATGCCTGTCAAGATGATTAACAAAAAAAGCTCTGTTTTGTTGTCACAAAAACAAAGAAAATCGGACGTTACAAACCATTAAAGCCACATTTATGTCTCCTTTTTTTATGTCTGTTAATGGAGGCTTCCTTAGTCCAGTCACTCTCAACGGGCCTAGACGTTTACCCTCCTGGAAAATACCTCTTGGGGGTACCCATTTGAACTTAAAATCCTTGATAAGTTTGTATAATTTCGGAAAAGGGGAAAAACACAACCAAAAATTTATTCTATTCAGACGAAAATTGCGCAATCAAATTATGGGTTCCTGGGAACTCCTTAACAAAATGTTTAAGCTTGTTTTGTCGATACGTGTCATTTTTTCTCAGCAGATTGTCTTGGGTCGGAATCAGTATTCGTAGTATCTTGAGAGGAATTTCATTCAAATTGGTATCGGATGTTCTAGTCTCTTTTTTAAGAGCGGGAATTGATCGGAATGTAACTATGACCCATTCTCGGCCCATTCTCACTTTGCTTCTAAATTCAAGTACAACTTTCTAATAAAAAAAAAGTGGGAATATAAAAATATGTCTCTAAGGGTAGGGCGATTCTTGCAGCCTTCGGGCATTAGCACGGAGTTAAGAAGAACTGATCCTTTTATTCAGGAGGACTGACAAATGAATTTTTAAAGAAAAACAAGGTTGTGATACAGTGTAACTATTTCTCTTAAGAGTATTTTAGCTTTTTTACGAGAAACATAGGGGAAAAAACCTGGTTTAACTAACCAAGAAACAAACTTACTTATGCTAACAAATTTGGGTCGAAACCTTTAAATCTAGTAAATTCTACGCATTCTAAATCTACTGATCCCAAAGGTTTTTCTTATGTGTTATCAATAGTGTTTTTGTTTCAATACTTTTGACATATTTTTGCAAGAGTGTGCTTACGGTTGGTTACTACAAACTGTCTGGTACGAGGATTAATAGGGTTTTACGTTAAACTTTTCACCTATACTACTGCTAAACTACCACAAACTAATACTAGTAGATCATTGTAGCATCAAGCCACCTTTGGTCAACACAGCTGTGCAAGCTCCTCCTCCACTCTAATTTTTTCAAGGTTTCACTTTTTACTCCTCACCAGGAAGTTTGAGCCTCCTTTTAATCCTTACTTATGACTCTTTCAACACCAATCGGAGACGAGCTGCTCTTCGTTCGGCCCCTGAGGGATCGCAAAAAGGACAATGTTTGGCAATCTATCATCCTTCATGCGTAAAACATCTAATCTTAACTCGAAGACAAATCTTTATATCCTTCCAAACTTCTTCTAACTTCGAAAAGTGCGTTTATTCTTCTTTTTATATCGTCACTGCTTCAAACCGTATTTGCCAATAATGCTGCCCAGGTAATTGAAGCTATCCAATTGATCCATTTTCTCGTTGCCTAATAGCAGCTCTTAATCACCGTTCATTTGGAAAAAAAAAAAAAAAAAAAAAAAAAAAAAAAAAAAAAAAAAAAAAAAACAATATTAATATTCTGGCCTTCCAGGACAGGCAATGAAACTTGAAAGGACTATCGGAGTTGTTCAATTACAGGTATTAAACACCCTCATACCAAACTACTCAAAAACTAGAAATTCAATTAACAAAGGGTAAAACAAAACAAATGAAACCGGAACACATTACCTTAAAAACAACAAAGTCTGGAGCGCATTAGTCACCTAAACTACTCCTAAGATAAAAGAACTCTTTCATCGTAGATCTGATAGCAGGAAGAGCTGGAGTATCTACCACCAAGTCATTTGAAGTGAAGAAACCTTGTCCCTTTAGTGAAGAAACCTAAGAAACTGAAGAAGCGGTAAACTGAAACTCACGTTTCGCTTTAACTTCATTCAATCTAAGCGGTGATCAAACCATCAATTGTCGTAATGTTTTTAGCTTCAATACAGTTTGACACCCTAATCACAAAATGAATTTGGTGGCATCTCAGATAAAAACCACTCGAGGTGATTTCGGAACACCTTCAGATGGCCAGATGTTCTTTTCAGACCACATTATGCTGTTGACCAACGCCTTGCACATCCTCTAAATTACAGAATCACTCATACATTAATGAGTCTGTTGGAAAAAAAATTACAAAACGTTTGGGAAAATTTGTTAAAAGCCATTTGGAGCAATTTTGGAAAAACATTTTCCATGTGAACGGCATCACATTAACATGCACTTTAATAGCAAATTACATCTTTTTTTCATAGTTGGTTGTATCATTTTCAGCATCTATGATGCATGCGAAACTTTACAAGATGACTCATGACAGCGAACAGCTAAAGCAAAACGCGTGGAGCAAGCGATGAAAAGAATCACATTGAATTACAAACGAAAATGTTGCACAATAAATTCTGCGGTTGAAAGACAAATCAAAATTGCAATGGAAGTGTTACTTTAGCGGCTGTGAAGGATAAACAAAAATGAGAAATTGGATTGGGGTAAAAATCTTTTCTCGCTGTCGCTATATTTATTTTAAGATAAAACTGTCCATGTACTTTGAAGCAAAAAATATCACGACTAATGATGGCTATAGAGAATGATCCACCATTTCCAATGGCATTTCTTCAAGATACCATAATTTCGCCTTAGTTTCGATACGATCACCCTAGGAAAAAACAAATTATCCCTTAAAGTCATAACCTATTTCCCTGTGAATAGTTTTTATCAGGCCAGAAAATGTCAGTATGACCATCCACAGAAAAAATTATCTAACCACATTCTGGAAAAAATACATAAACATTGTCAAAAACTATTATTCCAATGATGAGAGAGAGAGAGAGAAAAAAAAAAACAAACAAACAATTTATTGACAAAAATAAAACTTACATAATCTTTCAACAATCATCAGGGAAACCCATTGGGTTGTATATGATGGTTGTTTCCATCCTTATAGTCTACTAATATATATTTACACTTCACCTATTAATCCAAATCACAAAAAACAAGCGAAAAGCAAACAAGTAGTGAAAATATAACAACTTTTTACTGTTAGTACACACTATTAAACAATATCGTCGATAGACCATAAACGACATGGGAACAGATCACTAGCGAGACGTAATTAAATCAAATTAAATCATTAACAACTTCCCAGAAGGTAACGTTTTAACCCTCTTTTGAACTGACTAACATTATCTGTTGCCTTTATACCCTCAGGGAGTGAATTCTAGAGCTGTTGTCCAGCAAAACGTGGAAATAATGATCCGCGTTGAGTACTCTGAGCCTCAGACACTATCCTTGAAGAATGTCTAGTTTCATAACAATGATAAAACGAATTAGACTCAAAAATCTCCCAAAAAAGCTCCGGTGAATAACGATTCAAACATTGATAAACAAAAAAGGCTGGTTAATAATCTCTTAACTTATAAACATTTAGAATTTTCATTAAAGTGAAGCAATTCAAAGTACTATTTTCAAATCTCACAGAATCTCCTAAGACACGAACAACTTTATTTGATAAAATTTAAACTCTTTTAAAACTTGATACAAAAAAACTAGTCCACAGCAAACAACCATAAGATAGATACGGACTGAAGAGAATGATAGAGCATCATTAGAATTCTTGATGGAAGCTCATTCCTTAGCCTTCTTGTAAGACCCAATAATCTTGTCACTTTCACTGCTACTGCAGCACAGTGTAATTTTCAACTCAAATTGTAATCAAGATAAAAACCTAAATATTTTACACTAAAAGCTTTTTTTAAGAATACACCATTCAGGCATATTTTTTTATTTAAAATAAAAAGAAAACCAATTGTACAAAAAGTCATGAAATTCGTCTTAAAAACATTAACAAATAGAGAGCTACATCTCGTAAAACTTGTCAGTTCATTTAGGGCCTTATTTGACTTTTCAATCAAAAGATGTTCGCAAGATGATGTTACTGTAAACACAGTGTCATCAAAAAAGGACGTAATTAATGTCACAGGAATATAAAACCGTATGGAATCTACACAAATTAGGCAAATTAGAGGCCCCAGCATCGAACCTTGTGGAACTCCGTAACGGACTCTAAAACTTCTTGATTTGCAGCCATCAACATTCACTCTAAGTCTTCTCCTTTCAAGATAAGACTCAAAACAATTAAAAGATACATCCTAAAAACCTAAACAAAGTAACCTGGTCAATAAGATCTTAAAAACAGCAGTATCAAAAGCTTTGCTAAATGCTAAAAGCTTTGATAATTTTAAGTACTAGCTCCCCATGTTCAAGCGCAGTGTTAGCAAAATCTTTGAGATGGTGGACTGTATGTATTGTAGAATGGCCTTTCCTGAATCCAAACTGTATTTCTGCGAGAAATCCATATATATTCAGATGGTTATACAATCTTCTATGCATGACCTTTTCATATAGATTTGAAAACAAAGACAACATCGAAATCGGTCACCAATTCAAAGGATCTGCCTTCATACCTCCTTTATGCAAAGGGATAACCATGGCCTCTTTTAATCGTGAAGGAAACTCAACCTTTTTCAGCTATAATTTAATCAAATATACAAGGAAGGGCAACAAATATACCATTACTAATTTAAGTATTTGCAGATTAAGACCATCACTCCCAGAAGAAGTTGACTTGGTCAGTCCTATTATTTGCTTCATAAACTCTATATTAGTTTCAACAGTGATAATGTTTACCCCCAAACCTCTTTCATCTTTAAAAGGTTAAGCAATTTTACTGCTATTATTATATGAAATTTCACTGACTGATTTGCCAATTTTTTAAAAATAATCACCCAAAACATCAGAAATTTCCTTCCTTTAACAGCTATTATATCGTCAACTTTTAGGCTAGCTTTATTTTCATTTTTCTTGCCACCATTTAACAATTCATTAATAGTTTTCCACGTACCTTTCGTCTTCCCTTTAATATTATCAAATTTCATCCCACAATAAATTTTGAACACAAGATCTGCGAAGCCGATTAGTTTCATTACGAAGTTTTTTAATGTCATTGAACACCTCCTGTGACTCTGAATTCAAATAAAGTATGTACATATCATTTCTTTTCAGGATTAGTCGAAGAAGCTCCTGGGTTACCCATGGTTTTCTAGGGGTAATTTTTTCAGCTTGACAGTTCTCATTGGACATGTTGAATCAAATATTGGTTGAACAATACCCAAAAACCTATCAAATGCAGCGGATGAACTTTCATAATCATCATAAACCTCTTGCCGTGAAAGAACACTCAGTTCTTGCCTAAATTTATCAATATTTTCTTTTTTCAGTAGCTTTTTCTTTGTACTCTTTATTTTCGGCTTTCCTGTACGTTGGAAGGAAGTCACTGTCACCTCAGAAAAAATGATAAGAAGACTCGCTAATCATTATATCAGCATAAGAAGTAACAAGTAGGCGAGATTGAACAAATGTGTTATCGATTAATGTTGCTGAATGTTGAGTAACGTTGAGTAACGTTCCTGCTAGAGGATGTAGATCATGACTAACCATAAGGGTCAAAAACTCTAAAAAATCATTATTCAAACACAAAAGAACAAAATTAAAGTCACTCATTCGAATAAACTAGGAAATACTCAACTTGATCTCATCCAAAACTCGACCAAAACCAAGGGCAAACTCTTCCCATTGAGTACTCGGTGGCTTATATACCTCACTTATCAAAATCTTATTCCCGTCAATTTCCAGCTCAAGAGTAGGAGTTTCAACCTTACCTTCTATCCAAATAGAATAATCCTCCTTCATATTAGCCACAAGATGCTCTTTAACTAGAAATGCTAAACCTCCACGTGCCTTCATTTTCTTATTTTTTACAATAAGCTGGTATCCTCGAAAACTGAAAAGTGACGAAGAATGTTCTGTCGTTAAAAAAGATTCACGTAGGCCTACAATTTCAAATCTGCAATTTGTGCTATCAAGCATCTGCAGAATCTCACGATTCGATGACGTGAAGTGACAATTCCAATGACCAAGACAAAAATTTTCATTTGAATTAAATACCAAAGAAATTAGATTTACATAACAGCAATCTCTATTTGGTCGAAATGTGATAGAAGAGCTTTCCCGCGCAATATCAGCATTAAGAATATCTCCAGCTCGGAAAGGATTATTTTCAAAGGCCATTAATTAGTACAAAATGTAAAATATTAACTGATTCAGAGTTCATGGAGAGTCTTCAATGTTCCCCTCCATACAATGTTATGTCTCCGACATTCATTAACAGGTGGTAGCAGAACTTTCAACCTATTTTGTTGTTTAACACCGGAAAATATTTCATGCAACAGACCTAGATTAAAGACAAGTGTACGGAACTCGTTGCCGGAGATCGTTGTACTGCATATCCAAGTTGACCTTTACTAGAGTCGAGCGTAACTAGAGAAATAAGAACTTTTATTCAGCTTTTAACCAATAATTATTTTTGCTAGAATTAAGCTATTACATAATTCAGAAGCAACCAGGCGTTTTCCATTGCCTATATCTTCTGAAATATTTAACTTACACATAAGCATAATTATTGTATGTATTGTATAGTTTTAAGTCACGGGGTGGCAAATCTGAAATTTCAGTTGAATTAAGAAATGCTGGCATGAATTCAATGCCTCCTTTTTGTTTGTTTTTCAAATGGTTATAACTTTTATAGGAAATCTGTTTTCATGGGAGGCGATTGGCAGCTTCTCACAATAATTTTACTTACTTCTTTGTTGAGTGGCGCTAAAATATAGCATTCTTTCCTTCCATTGGAATTTTGATACACAGGGCGACATGGAAATATTTTCTCAGCTAAATTATTTCTGGAAATCATATATTCAGAAAAATTAATTTCATTGAAGTCATTTTAGGCAGGATTTTGTTTTCCCAAACCAGGATATACTTTGCGAATGCTTCCTGTTTAAGATCAATATGAGTATTTTATTTTCATAGCGAGGATTTCTAAAATGCTATCAGAGATTGCTTTTTTTTATCCACAAAGCAAGTGTTTCACTATGGTTTCTTCGGACTTCAATAGGCAGGCACTGACGTAGATCACCTGAAGCAAGTAATATTTTCCCTCATAATGGCAAGTTTGAATTTGCTATAGAATGCAACAACTGATCTATATTTTGTAAGCCACATTTTTTTGACATTGGTGCTTCATCCACAAGAAAAACATCAACTTGAGCTAAGTCTGTAGCTTTGCTGGAACCAGATTTTTTGCTGGGAATTGAAACTGACTAAATCGCAGCTTTCCTGCCAATCTCCAACGGGCAACAGAGTTGGTACGTTTTCAGTAGGCACCGTGCATTTTATCATAGGATTTTGGCCTTACGGAATGTGATGCAAGGTTTTATACATGAAGGTTGTAGTTTTACCACCTGGCTTATCTATGAAAAAACTTTTTTTTTTCAACACGGATGGAACCACTGGCAGCGCGGAAAATATTTTTCACAAATTCAAGCTGTTTTCCTTACAGAAGCCGGTGGATGTGAATTAAAATTTTATATTACGCTTGTGAAAAATATTATGTGCAGTAAGAGGGGCACTATAACTATAGAATTCCCCATATTACAGGCGTAGGCCAAAACTATTTACGGGAATCGATGGAAATTAGAGGTTAGTCTGTAGCACCTTCATCCTCTCGCCCACCTCCTTAGTATTCATCCGAAGAGTTAGGGAGAGTTAAGAAAGTTGGGTACAAAAGCCAGCTTTTTTAGTCTTAAAGCACACTCCCTCCAACTAGACTAAGACCCATCGGCCTTCCTCCAAAATTAATAGCAGAGGATTATACAACAATTTACATAGTTTTATTGAGCCTCAAATGAATCAGATTAGTTCAAAGATGCTTTAAAATAAATGTCTATATTAACCGTTTATTTAGTTTTGACAACGTAAATCCTTAAACCCCTTCGTTCGTTCTTCTTAAAAAAAGAAAAAAAGAAGAAAAGAATCATATTTTCGTAGGTAGGGGCTTGAAACTCTATAAAAGGGTCTTGTGAGAAACTGAAATTGATAGCGGAATGTTGGTATTGTTTTCCCCCATTTTCAAAAATGAGGCAAATGTCTTGAGGCTCGTATCTGTCAGTGGGTAACTTTAAACTAAATAAATTTCACATATTTGGAATAATCAAAAATAAAACTTGTTCTTTGGTTGCATACATTGTTATCATAGCTCCTTTTTTTAGAAATCTAGTTAGTGTTAATACGGTTTACTCCTTATATACAGTTTATTACTATGAACTGTTTGATGCCGAATTTTATCCGAGCTTGTATCTTCTTTATATTTCTCAACCAATTAAAACACTTCCGAAAATTTCTAGCTAATTTCTTTCATTAGCTAGCAATTTGCTTCACTGGGCTACCAAAGTGGGTTTATTAACCCCATCTTTCAAAATATGAAACGGTTTAGCGTTCTTCAGTCAGTTCATGAAGATATGCCCTCTGAGCAAATTCTTTGTTACCAATAATGATATCCAAGTATATTGCTCACGTGGGATAAAAAGCTAATGATGCAACTAATCTTTATGACCAATTTCTATACTGTAAACATCGCTATTTCCATTCTAATTCTTTAGTCGCAATTGGGGAAGGGGGCATCAGGGTAACCTCTCCGTTAGATGTATTTACTCCATTCACACCGGTTTTGAAGAATTTATTTTTGTGATATCCTCGAAAAATTGAAAGAAACAACGAAATTATCCCCCTCCTAAATTTTGAAAAACAAATTTTGTCCCCCGCCCTCTATGGTTTGGCGAATTGGTAGCCACAAAGGACGGAGAATCCTTGATATACAATACTACTAAATTCGTTTGTTGGTTTCTTACCAACTAGAGTATCTTCCTAGATACTCAAGGCTAGTTGGCTATACTGATTTATTTTCCCCAGAGATCGTGTTTTGTTGTATCCTACCTGATTAATTTGAAAGTGAAAATTTTTGCAAACTAATAATTTTTTCTCTACAGGCTAAAATAAAATTGGTACCTAACATTGTCAGTTAACAATTGAACGAAGGAAGGAAACTAATAACTTCTCCTCCTACGCAGGCTTCAGAAATTAAATAATAATTAAACGTATTTAATACCCCCGGCCTTCAATATAGTCACAAGTTTCTTGTTATTCCCATTTATTTCACTGAAACGATTACAAAGTTACATGCCACTTATTATTCATTATTTTTTCAATTATAAAAACATAAAAATGAGCAAAACTAATAAAAAAATTAAGTTTTCCTGATCAAACTGAAGACCGACACGGAAACTTAGAACGAAAAAAAATATTGCTTCGTAGATATTCAAAATATGTCAATAAAAACTCGTGGAAAAAGACCGACTTACCGAATGCGAAGTGATTTGCAACGAATGAACTACATGGTGAAATAATAAAAAGATTGGCCTTGTCGGTAATAAGAGCCTTCTGAATTTAGGTTGGGAAGAAACTCCCTCCCTAATATCGGGAAATCCTACTCAGTGGTCTCATCACGACAGAAAGGTGGAAATGGTGCCATTGTTCTAGGCTAACTCGTGGAGGGTGCTAGTAAGTTGGAGACTTGCCGGTCATATACACCTTCGAGAAACATCCATGATGATGCCAAACATCAATATTCCAAGTAATGCCACTCCGTCCCCTATAAGTGATGCACTCCCGTTAGGGAGGAAGATGAAGGGGGGAGTCTACGTGCCTTCTTCAAATAAGAAAATCTTCAGGCATCCTGGTTATGGAACGTTCAATAAATAAAAGCAAAAGCAAATGAGATAGTACCTATGAAGGAGATGCAAAAGTATTGAATGTGTTATTCAGGGGTAGATAACAGTTTTGGTTTGCATCGCGTTGAATTTGTCCTTTCAGCTGCTATACATCGTGTCCTGATTTCATGGGAGTCAGTATCTCGAAGACTTGCTTGAGAAAAGTTTAGAGAATAAAAGACTGACCTTACGGTCATCTCTGTATACACCCAAATTAAAAAATGTGACCAAATTTTAAAAATGATCCTTAAGAAGGATAGAATAGCCTCGTATTTCCTAAAGCGATCAAAATCCTACTTAGAGGCATGTAGATGAGGGAAAAGACTTATGGTGAAGAGTATGAGAGATTTGCTGTGGATCCAGGGATAAAGCAAGGCGATGTCCTGCCCCAAACCATTTTCAACTACGTAGACTGGATTATGGAGAGTTGTTAGAGCCCAAAAAGGACTAACGGTTGAAAAAGGTGTTTAGCTGACTGGCCTGGACTATGCCGATGATATTGCCTTCGGAGAGGATGATTCACTGTAAGCACAAATGTTGCTGAACAAATTTACATATAACTCTGCAATGTTTTGATTAAGAATTAATCTCACGAAGACTAAAGTGATATCTGCCGATTCTCAGAGTCCCCCTTCTGTATCCCTGGGCAGCAAAAGCATCGATCAAGTTGAATCATTCGTTTACCTTGGCTCCCTTGTCAATTCGGAGTTGAAAATCGTATTTGGATAGCCTCTGCAAGATTCACTCATATTTTCAAATCATTATGGAAGTGTTGAAGCATAAGCCTCATTATGAAGACTAGAGTCTATGAAGCGATCGTCAGAAGCACTCCTCTGCATGGATACAAACGTGGGTTATCAAAGCTCAAGATAATAAAAAGCTAGATTTTTTTCTATCACAATTGCCTCTATCGTATTCTACGCGTCCAATGTAATGAACAAGTATCCAATAAGGAGACCGGTCAGTGCTGTAAAGAACAGTGCCCAGTCTTGGTGTAACCATACCCGTCGTATAGAGACGACGGCTCAAGTGACTGGTCCGTTGTCTAAGGCTTGAAAACCACCAATGCATCTCGAGGTCCACTATTAAAGCACAACCGCCAAAAAGTGGAAACGTTGTTCTGGAGGCTGAAAAAAAAATTGGTGGTCAAAGCGAAAAACAACGTATGAATGCTTGGAAGCTTCCACCTCGTCGGTTGCCTCTGGGGCAGAGATTGGATCTTCCATGTAGAAGCTTTTGCACATTACCGTACCTTTTGACAGATTTCTGTTGGTAAAATTACTGATGCCTTGCTGGGCAAAGCGGTTTCTAGTTCCGTCAATAGTAAAGTAAAGTAAGTATCGGTGATGAAAGCCGAAGGTGATGAGCTTGGAAGGCGGATGGAAGAAATTAGCAGATTCAGAATAAGCAAATCCTGTACTAAATCAAACCAGGGTTTCCAACTTTTTGGCCCATAATTATGTCTCCTTAACATCAAAATATGTGTCAGTCTTAGCTAAAGTGTGTCTATATGTGTCCATATTTTATCTCTAATACTTCCATAATTTGTCCATCTTGAAATCTCAAACGCTATTTTCTTTATTACTTGTGTTATTGCCCTAAAGGTGCTTTGTGAACCTCTTTCAAAGCGGCCAATTAACACCAAATATCAGAGGCAACGCTGTAGCGTTGCCTATAGCAAAAGCAATACGGCTCCAATGTTTTATTATTTATTATTATTTTTTTTTTCCAGAGGCACTTCAAATGGAAGGGGTCGTCGTAGAAACTTCAAAAGGGGCTCATTCGATTGGAAATCAAGAGTTCTAGTGCCCTTTTTAATAGTCGAAAGTGATTGGCGGGCAACTAGCCCCCCCCAACGCACACCATTCCCCCAAACACATCCAATCAAAATTTTGAGATAGCCATAGCCATTTTGTTCAGCGTAGTTGATTTCAAGATAGAAAATATATTTTTGAGGAGGAAACTCCTCCACAACCCTCGGGGCAAGGGTTTTAAGTTATGCCCTGGGGGAATATAAGGTTTTTATAGAAGGCGTGGTCGTAGAAACTTCAAAACAGGCTCAATTGATTAGAAATTAAAGGGCTAGTTCCATTTTTAATAGTCGAAAGTGATTGGAGTGTAACTAACCCCCCCCCCCCCCACGTCCATCATTTCCCCAAACACATCCAATCAAA
>JAQQPU010003553.1:45852-58158 GCA_029168905.1 Artemia sp. Kazakhstan ARC1039 | reverse complement strand
AACGGAAATTAAAAGTTCTAGTGCCCTTTTTAAGTGACCAAAAAAAATGGAGGGCAACTAGGCCCCCTCCCACGCTCATTTTTTTCCCAAAGTCACCCGATCAAAATTTTGAGATAGCCATTTTGTTCAGCATGGTCGAAAATATGATAAAAATGTCTTTTAGGATGACTTGATCCCCCAAAGTCCCCAGGGGGAGGGCTGAAAGTTATGAACTTTACTCAATGTTAACATATAGTATTGGTTATTGGGAAGTATACAGACTTTTTCAGAGGAGATTTTTTCTGGTAGGTGGGGGAAGGAGAGGGTCGGGGGCTATATGGAAGGATCTTTCCATGAAGGAAGTTTTCATGGGGGAAGGGACATTGCTATGAAGGGGGCGCCGGATTTCCCAGCATTATTAAAGAAAAAGATCAGGAATTAAATAAAAAAAAAAAAACAAGTTTTTCAACTGATCAACTGATTGTGATTAAGAGGTCATTTTTAAAGAACTGGAAAAAAAAATTCGAACTATAGTTTAAAGAGCAGGGTATTGACTAGGGGGTGAACCCCCTAATATACGGGTTAAAAATTTATGAATATAGAAGTTCGTTACGTAAGTTAGTTCTAAGTTACGTATATTTATTACTAATAAAAACGTTCGTAAATAAAATTAAACAAGTTTCGAGAAAGCCATTTAACCAAATATAATATGCAAATTTTGTTTTAATTATTCATGTACGGTGAGCCAAAATCAAAACCTGCATTAATTCAAAAACGTTCAAAAATTAAATAAAAAAAACAAGTTTTTTTAACTGAAAGTAAGGAACGACGTTAAAACTTAAAACGAACAGAAATTATTCCGTATATGAAGGGGGCTGTCCCCTCCTCAACGCCTCGCTCTTTACGCTAAAGTTTGACTTTCTCACAACTCTATTTTTTTAAACAATAAAAAAACTTTAGCGTAAAGAGCGAGGCGTTGAGGAGGGGACAGCCCCCTTCATATACGGAATAATTTCTGTTCGTTTTAAGTTTTAACGTCGTTCCTTACTTTCAGTTAAAAAAACTTGTTTTTTTTTATTTAATTACACAAAAAGAATCACTGTTCTTTTCTGTCATCAAACAAGGTGCCATTGTCTTTTTCTGTCATTGCAAAAAGTGTTATCGTTTTTATTGATTTTTTTGTCATCATACAATGTGCCATTGATTTTTTCTGTCATCATGAAAATAATCATCGTCTTGTTCCCGTGATTGGACGAAGTCCCATTGTTTTTGTTTTCAGAGTATCGTTGTTTTTTTACTATATAAATAATGATTACCCATTTTTCCAATGACCGACATGACTACCAGGGATGATTGTATCCATAGAAAAGTGCAACCGACACGTACATATATAATAATACAAATAGTGTATATAAATTATTATATACATATTTATAATCACCAATATTTCAAATGGTAGACACAAAAACGGGCCCCAGAAATGACCAAAGCCCCGCAACGTTGAAACACACTGGGATAGTGGAATATTTCGGTGGATGCATAAATACAAAGAAGTAAAAACACCGCAAATTATGTAAAAATATAGAAAAAGCTATAAACTTCAATATTCTAAATATAGGTTACACCCTTTCACCATCCCCTTCCAATTGTCACCACAACAATCCTTTTCTAGAATATTAGTTCTTACGATTTTTCTTGACTTCTGTAAATTTGTGCCCCTACCTAAACATATTCCAGCATCCATGTTTGTGCCCATAATTGGAAAATTGGTAATTATTAATAATATGTTGTTTGAATCATAAAATGATGGCATTTTTTGTGACGACATTTGGCATTTTTGCCAAATTTTGATGGCATTTTTTTCGGTGGAGGCATAAATACACAGAAGTAAAAACACCGCAATTTATGTAAAAATATAGAAAAAGCTATAAACTTCAATATTCTAGACAGGTTACACGCTTCACCATCCCGTTCCAATTGTCAACCCAACAATACTTTTCTAGAATACTAGTTCTTACGATTTGTATTTACTTGTGTAAATTTGTACCCCTACCTAAACATATTCCAGCATCCATGTTTGTGCCCATCATTGGAAAGTAAAAATGATGGCATTTTTTTCGGTAGAAGCATAAATACAAAGAAGTAAAAACATCGCAAATTATGTAAAAATATAGAAAAAGCTATAAACTTCAATATTCTAAAGACAGGTTACACGCTTCACCATCCCCTTCCAATTGTCACCCCAACAATCCTTTTCTAGAATATTAGTTCTTACGATTTTTCATTACTTCTGTAAATTTGTGCCCCTACCTAAACATATTCCAGCATCCAAGTTTGTGCCCATCATTGGAAAACTGGCAACTATTAATAATATATTGTAAAAATGATGGCATTTTTTGCGACGACAGAAAAAACTGGCACTTTTCCGATGACAGTAGAAAACAGCAAACTTCTAGGAATAACCGGAAAATATATGACAAAAGCAATGAAAAATATTTTAGTTGCGAAATCTTGTAAAACTATTGATAGTATAGATAATTCAATATCTATAAATAATTTTGATGTGTTGTTTTATTTCAAGTGCTTCCCTAAAAGATTATCGTAAACCGTTTATTGCGGGCGCTAAGTTTTCCAAGTGACAAAGAAATAAGGTCTTGGGTGCTCAAAAGTGTGGAGACCTAAAGCAGAATCAAAATCGTCATAACTATTATTAAGCTATAGACATTTGTCTATTGAAAGTTTGTTCTTGTTTACCCTTTCTCCCAACTGTTGACGGGTTCTGCCAATGTAACATTTTCTACAGGATCACAGGACTCCCACCCCCACTCTTCGGTCAGCCACATAAATGAAATAGACAATTTTATGATAATATTATTAGACGCCGCAGCAAACTTGGGAAAATTTTACAGAAACTAAACCGTTCTATTTTGTTAAGTTAAATTAAACATCGAACGTTTTTTCCCACCCCCAGGAAAGACAAAACTGATTGCAGTGAGGGATAATAAACAAAATTCTTTAACAGACAAATCTCTATGGTTTGAAAGTAAAAATGATGATTTTGATTCTGCTTTAACCTTCCACACTTTTGAATACCAATATCATTTAGTTCTTTTCGACGAGATATAGTGCCCACAATAAATGGTCTTAGACCCTATGTAGAAGATTGGTAGGCATGTCGCACCTTGTTGGCATTAGAGTATCATAAACACTTCGATCGATCTTATTACGGTACAAAATGGGCCAGTGACTCCCCCCGCCCCAAATACTCTTCAGTACTAAATCTTTAGAGGAAATGTTGGAAGGCTATACCTTGTTGGAACTGGAATAATACAACGATTTTCAGTCCACATGATTGGTTAGCCAAATGGCCAAAACCCTTCGAGCACCATCCTTCTTCTTCAATTTTTTTAGAAGAAATAATGTTGTCACGTTTTACATAGGCAACTGCACAGAGGCACTAACTTTTAGTTGGGTAGGAACTTATAGCGTAAAATTGGGAGATTTGAAAACAGTGAAAACTTGAAAAATAGCTAACTTGCCAACCAGGGCAGATTTTGGCTCAAATCAGTACTTGAATCCTCTTTTTAGTTCAAAGGTAAAATGGCTTGCACATGTTTTTCAGTATACTACAAAACTTACCCGTCTCAGGCGGGGTTGCATGAAAATAAGTCGGGAAAGTTGAAATATTAGCGTATTTGATTGAATAACAACGTTATAATTATAATAATAACTTAACTTAAGCTGTATCATGCAAATTTGTATATAGCCATTGCTGATTTTTTCTTTTAAATCTGCAAAAATTTTTTTTTCTGTCCAGAGGTAATAAACACTATTTTTTCTCCTCTTTAAAATTTTGAGTGCTTGTTCATTTGGGCCCAACAAAATTGGATGATTCGACGTTCTTCATCAGCCATCAGCGAATTTTCGAAATAAAAGCAATCTCCCTCTTTTAGTAAACTATCCTTCATAAAATCAATAAAATTAACCACACTAAATGCTATTCCGAGTCCTGCAATGTGTCTCTTTATACCCTCAAACCGTCTTATCAAAGTGTTATTGTTGATTATGTATTCTTCTCTTGTGTCTTTTTTTATTGTTACTTCACCTTTAAGGCTCCAGGTGCTGATAGGGTGGTAAATGAGCTTCTTAAATATGGTGGCTCTGAGGTCAGAAATAAGTTATTAAAGATTATGAATATGATTTTTGAAAAAGGGGAAGTACCTAACGATTTTAGGAAAACCTTAATTAAGCCACTTTATAAGAAAGGGCATTAGTCTGGTCTCTGTAGGTAGTAAATTACTTAGTAATATGATACTTTTTAGACTAAGAGATGCCGTAGGCAAAGTTTTAAGGGAAGAGCAGTGCGGTTTTAGAAAAGGTAGAGGATGTGTCGACCAAATTTTCACTCTTAGGCTAATAATTGAGAAGTGCCTGAGTTTTCAAACACCTTTGGTCCTCAGTTTTATAGATTACGAGCAAGCGTTCGATTCTGTTGATAGAAGAGCTTTATTAAAGGTTTTATCCTTGTATGGTATACCAGACAAATACATTAAAGTCATTAGTGCTATGTACGAGAATAACACTGCTGCGGTAAAGGTAGGAAATGAGGTTAGCAGCTGGTTTTGTATTAAATCAGGAGTTAAGCAGGGCTGTGTTCTACCCCCTTTATATGGATTATTTTGATGGACTTTGTTTTAAGGAGCACAGGAAAGGCAATGGGAGACCACGGAATCAAATGGGGAGGAAAAAGTCTCCTGGACTTGGGTTATGCTGATGATTTAAGCATCCTAGATGAAAGTCTGAGCAAAATGAATGAAGTTTTAGAGGTTTTGCGAGTTCAGGGTGCTAGAATTGGTTTGAAAATTAATGTTAGGAAGACTAAGGCACTAAGGCTAGGAATAAGTGAAGATGAAAATGTGACTTTGGGTAATGAAAAGATTGATCAGGTGGGCAGCTTCACTTACCTTGGTAGTATTATTAGTAAAGATGGTGGGAGCAGTGAAGATGTTAAAAATAGAATAGCCAAGGCTCAGGGTGTTTTTTCACAGTTAAAAAAACTCTGGAAGAATAGGAAGATAAGTCTGCAAACCAAGATTAGAATATTAGAAGCTACAGTGATGACAGTGGTCAAATATGGCTCTGAAGCATGGACGCTCCGAAAAGTGGATGAAGATTTGCTAGATGTTTTCCAGAGAAATTGCTTAAGGTTTGTTCTGGGTACCCGGCTGACTGACCGTATTTCAAACAATAGGCTATACGAAAAATGTGGTTCAATACCGCTCTCTAGGGCTATAATGAAAGAAAGGTTGAGGTGGTTAGGGCACGTTGTGCGGATGAAGGATGACAGATTGCCGAAGGTTGTCCTTTTTGGCCAACCATCTAGGGCTAAACGGAAAGCAGGTCGTCCCCGTCTGGGGTGGGAGGACGTCATAAAGAAAGATTTAAAGGGAATGGGAACTTCGTGGGCGGGTGTAAAAAGGGAGGCTTTGAATAGATTGGGGTGGAGGAGGATCGTGCGTAGCTGTGTTGGCCTCAGGCGGCTTGGTGCTGCGGTGAGTTGTTAATAGTAGTAGTAGTACTTCACCTTTATACTTATTTTGTATGTGCGGGTTATGACTAAGTTCATTCATTTATTTTCGAGCTAAACTCATAGCCAATGCAAATGTAATTTTTTACTTTATTTTTATAAGGGATACATAAAAAGACTCCTGTCATATGCCGTTAAAGCAATATCATAACACAATTACTCTTAAGATCTAACGTTGCAATAATACTGTCCAATCCTAAGAAAGAAAGAATCCCTGGTGACAGAGACATGGCTCAATCAAGATTCTTTTTACAGATTGTTACAAATTTAATTGTATAGGTTTAAAAAACCTGATTTCTAATCAAAAAAGGAGACAGAGTAAGAAGGTTCCTTGAAAGAGCCTTTTAATGCAGGAAAATTCATATTTGGTTGAGGCCTCACAAAAAAATGGTCCCAGTTGCCTCTATGCTGTATTCAATAGTATGTGACGCAGATAATTTGAAATGAAAAAATTGCCGACTTCCATTTAGGATTTAAAGAAATAAGATAAATCATTTCTTTGGGATAGTTATTAGCTATTTATTGTTTCCTTTTTTTAATTGGATGTTTCTCCCTGATCTTGATTTCCATCTTCTGGTCCCACTGCTGATTGAGATTTTTTTAAAATTTATTGTCGGGTGGGGCATCAGCTGTAGTATGGTAAGTAATTAACCTTACGTCTATTAATTCTTATTCTTCTTCTTCTTATTTGCTTTTTTTCATGTCTTTTATTTTGATCCATTTATTTCTTTTTGTTTACATATGCGCAAAACGAGCTTGCCTCCCTGCCAGATATATGTAAACTTTGTATATTATGTATGTATGATTGATTGATTAAAATAAACGAATCTCTCTCTGATTGAAAGCAAAAGGAACGGTCTCCCACCATCCAAAAACCAACAACACAACAAAGAACTTCTTGCTTCAAATTAATTGCATAATAATACGCATCAACACCACTTGGTAGCAGAGGCAGAGAGGTTTTCTTGGCTGATGTCAGCAATCCTGTTAAGTTGAAGGATTTGGTTGTAGTACACGATTTGTCTGTATTTATTTTCTCCTTATTTATTCATTACAGTTAACAAAACAGTTAAAATTCATCACGAAATTTAAAAGTAAACACAACAGTAACTAGTCCTTTGAAAAGCTCCTAGAAAAAAGGAAATAAAAGAAAGACAAAACAAAATAAAAAGCCCAAGTTTGAAGGAAATAAATGCAAGGAAAAAACTTAATTTTCAAAAAATGAAAATTCACGTTCAAATCCCAGAGAGCATATTTAACTTTAAAAGAAATTACAAACAGACTACTCTTACAAAAAAAAAAAAATCTTACGCAACAAAAACACCAAAGAAAACCCGGCTATTAAATTTTAATTTTAGCTATCAAATTGGGGAAAATTAGCCCAATCTGGCAACAGAGGCAAACGTAAAAAAAAAATGGAAGCACAGGTCTATTTAATAGCCTTCACACCAGGTAGCCCACCAGCCCTTAGTCCCTGTGAAGCACAATCAAGTAAAGGTAAAGCGTCCCTTAATGAATCACAACATTCTAAAGGTATTAGACAGCAGCCACTAACATCCAAATACCGAAGTTGTGGACAGTGCGTCATCACTGTTTCGATCGTTTTTACAGTCAGACCCGTGCAACCCTAGAAATAAAACATAATGGAATAGCAAATTATTCTGGCTGTTTCATAATCCTTTTGCTCCTTTCAGACATCGTGTGGGTCGTAGGAGCGCATCTCTGCCCCTTAAGCTGATTCAATTTTCGGTTTCTGGCAGTACAAAATCCTAAGAAATCGTGCTTGATCAGCATTGGAAACCAAGTATTATGTATAATGAAGAAGTTAGATTTTCAGCGCTTTAGCGATATTAATAACTGAAAGCACTGCAGTTAGAACTGTCACAATTAATTGGAAAGTAGAAGCTAAAATGTAAACTAAGAACGTAATTGAACCAGAATTTCCACTTGTAAAATTATAATTCTTAGAAAAAAAGGAGCCGCGCTCCTGCATCTAGAAACAGTATGACACATCAAAGCCAAATTATAAGTTGGCAGCATTAAGGCCAACATCAGTTACTACACGGCACTTGTGATTTTACTCCTGAAGGACTGGCTTCAATTTCTTGTCTCATAAGATTTGTATACTGCCATACTTGCTCAAATATTTGACCTTTATGAACACCTGCTAGTTATTCTATCTAATTCTTTTTAAAACAAGTTACACTTCACTAGAGAGTGAAATAAAGAAACATATAAAGAAAAAGTATTGAAGTAAAGGATCTAAAAATGCAGAATAAAAAATTCATCAATAAAAATTCATGAAATGTTTGGGATGAGTTCAATGATCATTCACGATATTTATTCATTTGCTATTATAAGTGCATAAGGGACTAGAATAGGATAACATAATCTTTATTTGAAAACGAAACATACGTGTTTCGCGCTACCTCCTTCCAATCCCTATGGTCTGCATTCCGACATCCCAGCGCTTTCGCCTCTAGCACGCTAGTTATCGTAACAATATAATTTTAGGATTGTTTTGTTTTCTGTTTTTTAATAGTATATTTCCATTCTTATGGTTCCAAAATTATCCTGCATAAATTGTCATGTTTCTAGGTTTAATAGTTTCAACTGCCAATTTTAACTTGATTTACGGAGATAGATATTAACAAAGCATTTGGCTGTGCCGCCACTTTCTGAGCTAAAGGCTAGTTTCGCAGGATTTTTACCGTGTCTATACGCTCGCTATGATTGGCAGCTCCGGCCTTTGGCCCTTGCGAATAGCCTCAATTTACTCAGGTATAAATACTAGTAAAAGAGCCAGCTTGTCAGCAATCGAGACGTAAATAGCAACGATAGCAACCAAGACTCCTGGTTGAACTTCATTGAAGTGAGAATTTTGGGACTGCTCTAAAAATTTTTATAGTTTTAAAGCTCATATTCTAATGTAAGTTTTTTTTTTTACATATTCATTTGTGTTTTGCTGAGGACGGCTCTTGGATATAGGGTCAAAATATTCATTTGATTTTTGAGTTCCACTGTCTTACAAAAACAAAATTCCCTATTGTTCTACTTGTTATTTTATGTTTATCGAAACTTCTGCTTTGCGGGCTTTTGTTGCCTCGCTCCAATCACTTTTCCCTAGCATAACTCTACCAAATGTACCTTTGCTTTGGCCAGGCAGTGCAGGGGGCTTCGGCCTCGACATTGCATTACTTCAAGTAGAGTTTCTTTTGATTTCTTTTTCAGTGGTTTTGTAATTCCAAAAGTTTACAATCATTGTCATGGTTCCAAGGTTAGTCAGCAAAATTTCATGTTTCTAGCTTAAATATCTTAGATGTTTATTCATTGAAAAAAAAGAAGCAAAAACACGCTTAATTTTATATATATATACTTCGGGGAAGATCATGTCTTCAGCAAGCAAAAAGGCAGTATCACTAACTTTTGGTCACCTCCCTCCACGCATTCGCACCTTTGGTCCTCGCGAATATAGCCTTCTGACGGCTACTTCAAATATTTTCACTCGCTACTTTCAGTACCTTATACCTAGCCTTACAGAAAGAGATTTTAATGGACATCAACAAATGTTTTGCAAAAATGGCACTCTTCCGTTTTGTTTTGGTTCAGCAGGATAGCTTGAGCTACTAGTCTTTTTTAACATGTGTTACCTCACATAATTTTCATTTGAATACACACTAGACACATTATTTGAATACACATATTGAATACACATTAGACAGTTTTAACAATCTTACATAAAATGTTCTGAATATAAAATCTGATATTGTAGCAACTGATATTCAAATTGTTTTTTTTTTTTTTTAATACGCCTTTCAGGCATGCTTTGACATTATGTTCTGTTCCAGCATCCGTTTTCGTCGTTCACTTTAAACAGGCTATCTACCATCACTTTCACTTTCTCAATGGGTTAAAGAACAAAGAATTTTTAAGTTTAAGATCTAATTTGATTTTCTTTGTCATTACAAATCTTAAGCGACGATAGCCAAAGATTTTTGAAAAAATGTCACATTTTACCTTTCGCTTTAATTCTTCTTCGCGAGATGTTAGCCCGTTTATTTTTCCTAGGTAGACAATCCGCTATGTCAATCTAATTTTCAAAATGCTCTAAAAATTACGTTTTACAAGATTTTTTTAAAAACATATTTTCTGTTAAACTTAAAAATAGTGATGGATATATGCCTAAATACCAACGTTTTTAATTTTGGATACTGAAACATAAAGGCTATTCTCGATCAGTCTATGGTGATGAATAGTAGACAAAATGCACCGGGTGCTGTCACTAATTAAAATGTTCTTAATTCAAGTACGACTTAAAAAAATAATCTAAACCTTGGAGTGCACTTATTGAACAGCATCGAAGATGAATTTTTAAACTCCTGAGAAGTTTAAAATTCATTCCGGCATACACTATAGCAAATTTTTAAACTCTTGAGAAGTTTAAAATTTATTTCGGCATACATTATAGCAGTGGTGCCACTTGGGAGTGGGAATTTGGCCCCTCGATTTCTAAAAATACATTTTTTTTGGTATTTTCAGAGCAAAATATCCGTTTTCGGTATTTTCATTGGAAAAAATGCCTTTCTAGATTTTGAAAAATACATTTTGCCCCCCCCCCCCCCCCTAACATCTACACAAAGTGGTGCCGCTGTACCGTAGTTTTAATCGTGGGGTATTTTATGAATATGAATTTAAAGAAACTACATAAAAAAGAAATTTGAGTTACCGCCAACTTGAGCTTCCGTAATCGCTTCAGTTCTGGAAGAAGTTTAGATAAGCCCCGATCGGTAATACCCATGCATTCAGATAAATCCAGTTCTTCTATAGTTCGATTTAACGGCATTGGCTGAGCTACTAGACTTTCAAGACCTTCATCAGTAATCTATAAAATCCAAAATCTGAAATTTTTGTTTCGTAGTTTGACAAGGAATTAATAGCTTACTATATTTTATACAGTGATAGTTCAAGCGAGTGCGTCTTTTTTTAAACATACGTCCCTTTTTTTAAGTATTTACCTTACCAAAAGGAGAAAGTTCGAGGTAGTATAGCAAAAATTTAGAAAATAAGCTTCAAAACTATATTTTCCTGGAATTACTTTTTTTAACAGATGGAATCACACGCAAATGAAGATATTTTGCTTATAAAAAGTATCCATCCTTTATTATGAAATTTCAAATTCTTTTCTTTTTTAGCGTATTTTGTGTACTATTGACTTTAAAAATCAGAAGAAACCTATTTTTAATAATTTGAAATTAAAAATACCAAAATAGCCATTTTGTTAAAGTCATTTTATTAAGAATAACCAGTATTTTTAATGGTGGTTTTAGAATACATACTTGAGCTGAGATGCTAAGAAAACCAAATCAGCTGATTGAACACTAAATATTTTTTTTTATAGCGAGCTTAAATAAGTTCATACTAAAATTTCCTTAAGCGCCAATTTTCATTTAATTTTATTTTTAAAAGAGTAAAAGTAAAAAAGGCCATTATTCCACCAAAAGATTGCTACATTAAAACCAAAACCTGCTATATATCATCTTTTTAAATTTCATACGTTGTTTGTTCTTTTTACAGAGCCAATTTGGCTTCTGATGAGTTCAAATAAGTTAAATTCTTTGCCTCAGTATAGGAAGTCTATTCTTACTGATGCTCACAGCCACTCACCTATTTGATTACTCGTTCACACCAAATCATCTTACCCACTATCATGTCGCACACTCCAAAGAGCCTCTACAGACAATAAACAACGGTTTTAATTAATATATCTTACATCACCTTGTATATAAAGATACAGTTTTTTTGCTGCCTTTTATTTTAATATTATCTTTTTTTACTCACAAAAGGCACTAGATATAGTGATTTGCTCTCAAATGAGCTCTTAAACCCATCTCTATGGTGTTTCACTGCCCCACTAGCGGCGACAAAAAAGAAGCAAGTATAAAGAAAGGAGACAGATCCCTGCTTCCCATGCAAGAAAGGGATTTTCTTTACTACTCAAGATGGGGAACTCTAATTCTTCTATACGGGGTTTTCGGCCATGGAGATTCCAATCATGATGTTTTATTTCGATCTTACACTATTTTTGTGGAGTTCCAGGCTGTTTTTCGAAATTCCAATTAATTTGTTTTCGTAATAAAGTTTACCATTGAGATTAATCGAAATAATAGTTACCATTCTTTAATGAGCTTCAAATGACGATTTTTCGCTACTGGACAGTTTTAATCGAAACCCATTTTTAAGTTTTCGGTTACTATGGGCTAGAGTTCATCTTTACTAGGTTGCGGCCACCGCCGCAACACTGATTTTTTGCACCCAAATGATTCATGAGCATCAACTCCAACAAATACAAAGAAACATTGAATGCAAATCACAGCTAATCTACTAATGGGATATCTTTCCCCGAAAGACAACCCCCATAAAAAAAAAAAGCTAAAACATTGTTAGTCTAAAATGATAAAAAAGAGGACATACCTGATTACACTTCGCAATGCTAAGTCTCTTCAGGCAAAAAAATTTAAAAGCGAACATCAACGATAAATCTGAAACTAACACACAGCGAGTGAGGTCCAGTTCTTTCAACCCTATAATATCGAAAAAAGGACTGAAAACCTCGAAAAAATGAATTAGTAACGAAAACTTAATAAATGGTTTTATTAGCTGATATTTTAGATAGAGTAATATTTTCATTTTATCAAGAGAGAGAGAGAGAGAGAGAGAGAGAGAGAGAGAGAGAGAGAGAG
>JAQQPU010003553.1:15416-44861 GCA_029168905.1 Artemia sp. Kazakhstan ARC1039 | reverse complement strand
AGAGAGAGAGAGAGAGAGAGAGAGAGAGAGAGAGAGAGAGAGAGAAATTGCGATTCAGCCGTCAGACATTGCTTTGGGCTTTCTTTCAAAATTCCCATAAGCTTGTTTTCGCGACAAACTTTTATCATTAGGGATTATTCGGAATAATAGTTAACGTTCGCAAACCAGCTTCAAATGGCAATTCTTCCTCATTTGACAGTCTTTTTTTTCTTCTTCAAAACTCATTTTTAAATTTTGATTACTACGGGCTAGAGTTCGTTCTTTACTAGGTTTATGATCGTCGCAAGTTTATAATTCTCATTGCTATTTCAACTGACCAGATATTGTTTTCTTGTATAAATTTAAAATAGGCAATAAGTTTATAGTTATTGATAGTAGTGAAGTAATGACGAGATTTATCTGCACTAATAAAAAATTTGCGTTTTCCAAGGCCATTTCATAGATCGTTAATTTTGACATCACTTGGTCAACTTTACCAGAAAAAAAACAACAAAAAAATGAAAGAAGACATAAGTTAAGCTCATAGAGTCAAACTTTTTTCTAGATGATACGAGGCATTGACACTGTTAATATCGATTATTAACAAAAAAACTCCTCCAAATGCGACAGCATGATAAATACCACAGCATCGATAGTTATATTTTGCTATAATCACAGACATACTGCTACAAATGGGAGGGAATTTCCCCCCTAAGACTGGAATGAAGGGGTTTGATCTTTTCTTTGAAAAAATCCCTGGTTACCAGGGTTACTTACCCACTAAAATGAAACTAACCATTTTTATAGGGAAATAGTGTCATTTAAGAAAAAAAAACAAAACATCACGCGTGAATAATTTTGCTTTGTCAAAATATTTTGTTCTGCTGTCAATACATTTATCGCTATTTTCCTTAGGAAAGAATGATTAACTTGTAAGTAAACAACTTTAAGAGTTGGAAAATATCGAAATTACTAAAAGTCTGCTTTCTTCACAAGTGTATGAATTATTAGGGGATGATGGAAGTTGTCTTTTACACCATGTTTTGCCCCTATCTATACCCCAGCCTTTCTAATTTTTCCGAAGTCCACCTAAAACAGAAAAATTCATAATATAAAAAGTAAGAAAAAAAAATATACAATTTTTGCGCTAGATTGAAAAAAAACACGGCATAAAGGGATACATCCCAACCTAAAAAAGAACCTATTAGCGCTTTTCGCTTACACAAAAAACCGTAGCAAAAAGAACTAAATCAGGTGCAAAAGCTATGAACCTTTAAAAGAGAAGAAGATATTTCTTTATTCATAAAAATCAAACAGCAATCCATGAATGGCCTATGGTAAGATTTGTAAGGAGGTATACTCTGAGAATCGTAAGAAGCAAGAGAATAGTAGTAATTATCCCTTACTGAACTTATGGTTCCAGCAAGAGAGTAGCCTACAGGCGGCCATAGTTCAGACCTGATTTGAAATTGACTGACATGGGTTTTTTGGAGTGGGCACCAACATTCTGGGACTCCCCCCAACGATTTCCCTTTGGGCTATCTCAAGGACACGGTGTCTGCAAGGAGTATAGCGACTATTTTTACAGCTTAAGCTTATTCATTGTGATGAGCAACGTTGTACTATGTAGCCTAATCAGTGGACCTAAATTGGCCCCAGATAGATATGAACCAAATTACAAATTACTTTTGTTGAGCATAACTTAGCCTAACTTCATGCATGGAAGATGAAATTTAATTTTGGCGGCTGTGGGATAAGAAAATTTCAATGAAAGAATTAAAAAATGCTTCTTCTAAAAATACAAATGGCGATTCCAACCAAACCGCTGTGAACTGAATTTATTTTGAACGTCTAATCCAGAAAGAAGAACAAAAAGTTTAATTTAGAAAGAAGATTAATGATAATAAAATTTTTATGTTTTGGTTTAAACACAATAAGTTATTTACAAGCAAAATTTCATTCTATTCAGAATCGCAGGTGCTGCTTGCTGAAATAGGTTTCTAATTTAACTTTTACAGAAATTTCTCCTTCCAAACCATAAAAACTTTCCTCTAGTTTTATACCCCTCTATCTCCTCTCTGCCCAGCACAATGTTAAGAATGTTTAACTTTTCGATTTGCATAGTTTCATAACATTTAAACAGACCGGACACAATTTTTATCAGTTTTAGTTTATGACATTCATGGGGAAATAAAAACAATAAATACGGGATTTAAAAAAAAAGTGCTTAAAAAAGGATTATTTTTTCATAATTTCATCAGGTTTGGAAAGAAAATAACCTATAAAATTAATTAGTTTGCAAAAATAATTTCATTATCGTATCACCAAACTAAAAAATCATGCTTCTTTAGGATCCATTTTTTTTTATAGAATCCTCCTTATACGGGATAGTTCAAAGTCACTTTCCACTCCAGAGCCTTTCTCTCTAATTTCAATATATTTTTTTTTATTATACCATTATGTCGGTGTAACGCTAATCCTTGAATAAACATCACACTCATTCAAGTCGTTAACTTTTGAAAAATTTGTCATTTTTGCAAACTTTTTTTTTAATAAAATAAACTAAAATATTGTCAGTTTAGAGATCAACCATTCTTAGTAAATATACATTAAAGTAAAATTTTGATTAAACCAAAACCTGAATTCCTCACAAAATGAGCCTATTCGTTGGATTTTTACTTGAAATAAGTTTTACAAGGACATAGTACCTTATATCCTTATAATATCATACATTATGCTTTAGAGGTTTTATGTTTTACCTTATCACCCCGAATAATTCTCCCTCCAATACACACATAAATTCCTTCGAAAATTCTAACCAGTTTTATAGAACCAAATATCTATTAATAAACACAGACCTAACAATGATTCATAAAAACCAGAAAAAAATACTACAAGTAGCCTACTACTTAAGTACAAGCTACGTACTTCTAACTCAAGTGCTATAGCGGGCTTTTTGTCGGGTACAAAGTATTTAAGCGCAATTTTGGAAGTAGGTAATACTTTACTGCAAATTCAGTCGCTGTTGCACTTAAAATTCGTATCACATTTTCAAACTTTGAAATAGTTGATAAAACAATTTTCTAAGCTGTTCTCTCAGGGAGAATCAACAGGTAAATAATATCATATTAACTCAACGGAAATTAAATTCAGGCTCCTAACCAGTAATATACGCAAAGCCATTGGCGTAGGGAGGGGGGCAGGGGGGGGGGGGGGGGGCCCCCCCCCCTAGACCTTCAAAATTTACATTAGATATGGCTGAAAAAGCAGATGGTTTTGGAAAAAGCAGTTGATAAAACTCCATCACACTATCGACTGCCCCCCCCCTAGACAATATGCTGCCTAATCCTGCCTACGCCCATGCGCAAAGCGTTATAGAAAGTCTAAATTTGTAACGCCAAACACACTACCTCATAAAAAAGGTACCACAAATGGTGCACTATCACCAAGGGTAGCAACTTTGGTTATAGCATGTCAAAGATAAAACAATCCGGCGCGGAGTGAGTCTTCACTTTGAGTTTATAAACTCATAAATAAAAACAGGAAGGGGGCAAGGATTAGGCAAGTCCCCTAAAATATTACCGTAAAGAGAAACAGGATAGGTGACTGACCGCAGCCCAAGTTTCATCAGCAAAAATTGTCTTCATCTCCATCCTGCCTGACGCATCTCTCTGGCAGATTCTCATTGAAATGAGCACGTAACCTACTGTTCTATTCCCAAGCGAAAAATGGATATTTTATGCATTTAATATGCTTTCTCCAAATTAAATGATAATTTCTACAAGAATTACCGAAATCATTGGCGAGGAAGCGTCAACTTTTTTGGACACCATGTGAATACTAAATACACCTAAACAAAGCCCGAACTCCAAACTCAAACAAATAAAAAACATTTGTATACCCAGCATATAATTAGCAAAAATTAATTGCCAGAACTATAGTCCAGGCAATTGATTTAATTCCACTAATTTGTTTTGTTATTATTTGCTTTACCTATTGGAAAAAAATAGTGTCAGAGACAAAGGATTAAGATGGAAAATAGATTTACATACTTTTCAAGTTGTTCAAAGAAGGTCCAGCAACATCTAGTGAGAATGTTTCGAGTGTCTTTTTTAACACTCTTTTACGGCTAGCCTCTTCTTTGATAACCTCTTCAAAAGCTAAGCCAAGTGGTATTCTATGTCGATTTCCATTTGTACTCCGATTTTGAACATCGGATTTGTTGTCTATTTTGACACTTGCAACCCCAATCAAAGCTCGATCAGATATACTCAAATGTGCTACTTTTAAAACATTTAATTTGACTAGATTAGTAGTTATTTCTGCAAACATGCTGTCGTTCACAGGGCACGACTGTATATTCAGGTACCGCAAACCCTTTAGCTGCGCAGCAATCAGCTTTAGAAACGACTGACCAAACGCTAAACCCCTCAAGTCTAAATGACTCAAATGTGTACTCAATGATTTGTCCTCCACAATTTGTGGATGTGTTTCATGAAAAATATCTGAATATCCCATATCCAAATATCTCACTTCCTTCAGAAGCTTTATAGACTCTAGCCCACACAGCGTTATACCAGAAACTCTTCTGAAACTGAACGTTCTCAGCCTTTCCAGTCGAAGGCAAATGTCCCGAAATATGCTATCAGTGATATTAGAGCAAAAGTTGATATTTAGATCAACAATTCCAGTTTGATAGGAAGATATAGCTTCGAATCCAGGCTGACCGATGTTTTTACAGCCTTCTAAATTGAGCACGGTCAGTCTTAAACCTGGTATTTTACAAAGAGTAATTAAACCATCACCGCCAATTTGTGTCCTGCTAAAGTCAATCGATGTAAGAGTATCACTTCTCAGTTCAATTATATTTTGCACGATTTTAAAAGTGAGAACGGAGTCCGAGTATTTAAACATTTGTTGAGCCGGGTAAAACCTTTTCCATATCGAAGAATGAAAAGTAATTTGGTCACCAGACAGAGAAAAATGCTCTATATTCGTCATAATATTAGAAACTCTCATGAGAATGGCGTCAGATAAATACTGGCTAGACTGTATTTCGAGACGTCTCACGGTTGCTAAGTTTTTCAAATTACAAATTGATTCAGAGAAAATCCTCCCTGTCATAAATGGATAGTCTGAGTCATTTATAGTGAGACTTACTAACGATGTGCAATAATAGAGAAGGTTTCCAATAGTTCTTTCATTCATGTTGCATTTGGAGAAAGTGAGGTATTTTATATGTTTTGCCAAACACTTCCAGTGACTGAATATTTTTTCCCCTTCTACTCCTGAGAATTCCAGGCTAACATTCTGAAACGAAAAGAGCTTCTTAAGCTAATTATGACTAGGAGTCATTTGAAAACAATTTCCAAAACAAAAACAGCAATGAGATAAAAGACAACAATTTCCAAACCCAAAAGACAACAATTCCCAAGTTCCAAAATCCATAAGACAACAATTTCCAAATTCAAAAGACAACAATTTCACTATTTCCAAAACCAAAACAAAAACAGCAATGAGATAAATGAAAAAATAAAGAGACGAAAGAAAACTAAAAAAAAAGATTATCATATTTTCTGTTTTGATATTCCTGATTTTGCCTTTTCTAATTGTTACTTATCCGGAAGGTATTCGTCGACAGGGATGAAGCAGTGTTATTTCCAATTTTCTACGTTGATGATTCTAGAAATTATGCTTTTTTTAAAATATGTCAAACTAGCATTGTCTAAAAAAAATTATCTACTAAGAAACAAAATTAAAGCTATGATAATCACAACACATTCCCTGCATCCATGAAATAAAATCAGGGTTTAAACTAATTCTATTTCAACCTACACTGCCTATATTTAAAAACAAAAATAAGACAAACAAGTAAATTAAGTTTCTTTCTTAAGGACAGCGATACAATATTGTATTGTACCGACCAAAGAGACTGTACAATGTATATTGTACCAATACTAATCAAAGAGACTGTCGTCCGATAAGCACAAAAACAAAAAAAATGTCTAGAGGAAACTCTTTTGTGGAAACTGAAAAAATGTGTTGCCCCCTCCTTGAAACACAAAATTATAATTTCTCTTACCCCTCCCCCTAAAAAAAAACAAAATTTCCTGAAAGATTCAATTCGACCCCCAAGACGTGAGAAAAAAACAGTATACTCCTTTCTGATGAACAGAAACTGACTAGACACTGATTGTAACCTCTTCTATCTCTCTTAGCTTCAGCTACCCATTATATAACCTCACGTGGTTGGCTACATATTTTGAAAAAATGAACAGAGCAAGGTTTTCCGAAACTTTCAACTAGATATGCACTAGTGGTCCTAGGCAACAAGCTATCAAAGACAACGCTATAACGTTGCCTATAGTAAAGGCCATACGGCTCCAATGTTTAATTTTTTTTTCCCAGAGGCACTTCATATGGAAGAGGTCGTTGTATAAACTTCAAAGGGGGCTCATTCGATTGGAAATCGAGAGTTTTAGTGCCCTTTTTTAAGGGTCAAATGTGATTGGAAGACAACTAACATCCCTTCCACGCCCACCATTTCCTCAATCACATCCAATCAAAATTTTGAGATAGCCATTTTGTTCTACGCAGTTGATTTCAAGACAGAAATAATGTTTTTGAGGAGGACACTACCCCCAGAACCCTCAAGGCACGGGTTTTAAGTTATGCCCTGGGGGCATATAAGTTGTTTTTTTTTATAGCAAGCTTAGTCGTAGAAACTTCAAAAAGGACTCATCCGATTGGAAATTCAAAGTGCTAGTGCCCTTTTTAGTAGTCGAAAGTGATTGAAGGGCAACTAACCCCCCTCTCATGTCACCTTTTCCCCAAGCTCATCCAATCAAAATTTTGAGATAGCCATTTTGTTCAACGTAGTTGAAAATTCTGTCTTCGAGGATGACAGCCCCCCCCACAGCCCTCAGGGCAAGGGTTGTAAGTTATGCCCTGGGGGCACATAAGGTTTTTATAGAAAGCGTTGTCGTAGAAACTTCAAAAAAGACTCATTCGATTGGAAATTTAAATGGCTAGTGGCCTTTTTAATAGTCAAAAGTGATTAGAAGGCAACTAACACCCCCTCCATGCCCACTTCAAGCGTCAAAAGATATCGGAGGGTAACCAGCCCCCAACGCGCCCTTTTTTCCCAAATGCATCCGATAAAAATTTTGAGATAGCTATTTTGTTAAAAACAGTTCTAAGATTATAGAACAAAAACACCAGTGTCGACACAACCCCCCAGGAGCCTGGGGCAGGCGTTGTAAGTTATGCCCTGGGGGTATATATGATTCTTATGGAAGGGATGCTCGTATAAACTCCAAAGAGGACTCATTTGATTAGAAAATGAAAGTTCTAGTTCACTTTTTAAGAGTCAAAAGAGATTGGAGGGCACTTAGCCCCCCCCCCTCCGAGCCCTTTTTTCCTCAAACCCATCCAATAAGAATTTTGAGAAAGCCAGTTTTTTTTTAAGTAGTCCAAAGACGATACAACGAAAACTCCGGGGTCGACACAGCCCCCAAGGGCCCGAGGACAGGCCTTGTAAGTTATGTCCTGGGGGAATTTATGGTTCTTATGGAAGGGATGCTCGTAAAAACTTCAGAGATAGCTCCTTTGATTGGAAATTGAAAATTCTAGTTCAGTTATTGAGAATAAAAAGAGATTGGAGGGCAACTAGCCCCCCCCCACGCCCCTTTTCCCTAAATGCATCCGATACACATTTTGAGATATCCATTAAGTTAAAAAAATTTCAAAAGTCAGACAACAAAAACTCAGGTGTCGACACGACCCCCAGGGCCCGAGGGCAGGCGTTGTAAGTTATGCCCTGGGGCATATATGGTTATTATGAAAGTGATGCTCGTATAAAGTTCAGAGAGGGCTCATTTGATTGGAAATTGAAAGTTAGAGCTCACTTTTTAATAGTCAAAAGAGATCCAAGAGCAACTAGTCCCCCCCACACATTCTTTTTCCAAACCCATCTGATGAAAATTTTGAGATAAACAGTTTGTTTAAAATAGTTCAAAGTTCAGATAACAAAATCTCCGATGTCGACACAACCCCCAGGGCCCAGGGGCATATATGGTTGTTATGGAAGGGATGCTCGTATAAACTTCATAGAGGGCTCAGTTGATTGGAAATTGAAAGTTGTAATTCAATTTTTAAGAGTCAAAAGTGATCGGAAGGCAGCTAGCCTCCTCCAAGCTCCATTTTTTTCCCAGAGGCACATCATATAGAAGAGGTCTACGTATAAACTTCAAAGGGGGCTAATTCAATTAGAAATAAAGAGTTCTAGTGCCCCTTTTTAGAGTCAAAAGTGATCGGAGGGCAACTATCCCCCCCCCCAAGCCGTGTTTCCCAAAATACATCAGATAAAAGATTTGAGGTAGCCATTTTGTTAAAAATAGCTAAAAGGTCAGATAATAAAAACTCCTGTGTCGACGCAGCCCCCCAGGGCCCGGAGCAGGCATTTTAAGTTTTGGTCTGTAGGCATATATGGTTCTTATGGAAGCCATTTTCGTATAAACTTCGGAGAGGGCACATTTGATTGGAAACTGTAAGTTCTAGTTCACTTTTAAAAAGTCAAAATATATCGGAGGGCAGCTAGCCCCCCCCCCCTTCCATGCTCTTTTTTCCTCAAACCCATCCAATAGGAATTTTGAGATAGGCGTTTTTTTTAAATAGTTCAAAGATCATATAATGAAAACTCCAGAGTCAACACAACCCCCCAGGACCCGGGGACAGGCTTGTAAGTAATCTCTGGGGGCATATATAGCTCTTATGGAAGGGATTCTCGAAACTTTGGAGAGGGCTCATATGATTGTAAATTGAAAGTTCTCGTTCAGTTTTTAAGAGTCAAAAGAGATCAGAGGGCAACTATACCTCCCACGCTCCTTTTCCCCCAAATGCATCCGATAAAAATTTTGATATAGCCATTTTGTTAAAAATAGTTCAAAGGTCAGAATAAAAAAAAACTCCGGTGTCAACACAACCACCCAGGGCCCAGGGGCAGGCGTTGCAAGTTATGCCCAGGGGGCATATATGGTTCTTATGACAGTGATAATCGTATAAACTTCAGAAAGGGCTGATTTGAATGGAAATCGAAAGTTCTAGTTCAAATTTTAAGAGTCAAAAGAGATCGGAGGGCCCCTAGCCCCCGCCAAGCCTTTTTCCCCAAACCCAGCCGATACAACTTTGAGATAGCCATTTTTTAAAAATAGCTCAAAGGTCAGATAACAAAAACTCCGGTGTCGACACAACCGGCCAGGTGGCAGGCATTGTAAGCTATGTCCTGGGGCCGTATATGGTTCTTATGAAAGGGATGCTCGTATAAACTTCAGAGAGGGCGCATTTGAATGGCATTTAAAAGTTCTAGTTCATTTTCTCAGAGTAAAATCAGATCAGAGGGCAACTAGCCCCTCCCGCCCTCCACGCCTTTGGGTTTATCGGGTGGATAAACCCATCCGAAACAAATTTGACGTGACCATTTTGTTAAAAATAGTTCAAACATCAGATATTAAAACTACGGGGTCGACAAAACCCCCCAGGGCAAAGGGACAGGCGTTGTAAGTTATACTATGGGGGTATATATGGTTCTTATAGAAGGGATGCTCGTATACAATTCAGCGAGGGCTCATTTGATTGAAAATAAAAAGTTCTAGTTCCCTTTTAAAGAATCAAAAGAGACCGAAGGGCACTTAGCCCCACACCCACGCCATTTTTTCCCCAAACCCATCCGATAAAAATTTTGAGATAGCCATTTTGTTAAAAATAGTTCAAACATCAGATAATAAAAGCTCCGAGGTTGACACAAACCCATTTTTTCACTTTGATATTGTTACTTTGATACCAGTTTTAATACTTTGATGAACAGTTGATTTTTTTTTCAAAGTTCGATTCTGAACTAAGGAATTTTTTTAAACTTGAAATTTTTGCAATAAAAAACGAACAAATATTAATTAAAAAAGGACTCCGAAAAATAAGTTTTTCAAAGAAAACTAGAGACCATTTGAAACTTAAGCCCAGCAGATACAAATACCTGTTAAATTTCAAACTCAAAACGACCAGAAATTACTATTAAAGAATAAATGAAACCCAAAAAAACAGAAATTAAATAAACAATCATAGGAAAAAACATACAACAAGTAATGATATAAATGAATAAATAGATCTTAAAGCGAGTAATGCTTAGATTGAATATGAAAATCAAGCTTAAAACGAAAAAAAAATTTGCTATTGAAGTATAAATGAAACTTAAAACGAACAGAAATTAAATAAACAATCAATGCAAACAAACACACGATATATATTAATGTAAATGAATAAATAAATCTTAAAACGAGTGAAACTTAAATTGAATATGCAAATCAAGCTTGAAACGTACAAAAATCACTACAAACAAAAGTTTGGGTATCGCCTCTTCTCTCACTGTAAAAGTCTAAAACCTACTGCGTCATTGGCGCTTTACTGAAAACTTTATGCGTCTTGAACAGTCTTGGAAAGTATAAACAACATCAAATTGAATATTTGATGGATAATGATATTAATTGTTTAAAGATACATCAGTTCAAGAATTTATTTCACTGTAATTTTATTTTCAATGCTATAAGAACTGGAAAAGAAAATATTTGTAATATAATTCGCTTTCAGTTAAGCGCCAATGACGCAGTAGGCTTTTGATTTTTATTTGCAGTTAAGTAAGGGGGCGGTGTCCAAACTCTTGTTTGTAGTGAAATTTATTCGTCTTGAGCAACTTTAGAACGAACTAATAAATTAAACTGAATATTTGATGTATAATGTTATTAATTGCTGAAAGCTCATCAGTTCAAAATTTTAGTATAATTTTAATGTTTATTTTCAATATTAAGTACAAAAGAAAATATTTGTAATAAATTTGGTTTTCAGTCAAGTGCTAATGACGCAGTAGGTTTTAGACTTTTACAGTGAGAAAAAAAGGCGATACCCAAACTCTTCTTTGTAGTGATTTTTGTTCGTTTCAAGCTTGATTTGCATATTCAATTTAAGTTTCAGTCATTTTAAGATTTATTTATTCATTTACATTAATATCTATTGTATGTTTGTTTGCATTGATTGTTTATTTAATTTCTATTTGTTTTAAGTTTCATTTATACTTCAATAGCAAAATATTTTTTTTCGTTTTAAGCTTGATTTTCACCTTCAATCTAAGCATTACTCGCTTTAAGATCTATTTATTCATTTATATTATTACTTGTTGTATGTTTTTTTTTCTGTTCGTTTTGGGTTTCCTTTATTCTTTAATTGTAATTTCTGGTCGTTTTGAGTTTGAATTTTAACAGGTATTTGTATCTGCTGAGCTTAAGTTTAAAATGACCTTTACTTTTCTTTGAAAAACTTCTTTTTCGGAAAGTTTTTTTTTTAATTAATCGTAGATACAAGAAGATTGATAAGGAAAGCATTTCTTGAGATTTGAAACAAATCCAAACAGTCATCGATGGAAGTAGAACATCAGAAGGAACAATTTTGAGGGGTTTTAACCTTTCAGATACCTTCACAGGATGGCTTTGATTTGGTGTGTTTTAAAACTTTTACCTGCTTCTCCTTTAAAGGCAACTTCCTAGACTGATACGCTAGCACAGTGCACTGACTGTGAGACTTTTTCAAATTTGGAGAACGTGAGTTCAAGGCACTTCTCAGGGGCAATGAGAAGTCAGAATTCAAAATCAAACAATTTGTGGTAATAAACTGCAAGCAAGGAGCGGTTTGTGCTAATACTTACCGAAACTCTAAAAAAAGTTTTGATAACAATACATACATCAAAAGAATTCGATTTTTATGGTGCTTATTATTTAAATCAAAAGTCACCTACCTAAAGTTATGAGCCTAAAACAGTTGAATTATTTCCAAAAATATAGAAAAACACCCCCAAAGAGCAAGTGAACTTGATGACAATTACGTCTGTAAATTCAGCATATCAGAGCCCTATTGTAGAGGTTTCAAGTCCATAACAACAAAATGCAAGATTTTGAGTAAAAAAAAAAAAAAAAAATACCACCGATATGAACTTATTTTGCTCGTTTGTTTATTTTCCCTAGGAGTGGGCGTACCGAACCAAAGTGCATCCCCCTTTTCAAAAGTCATGCTCATAATCTTCAATAGTTGAGCTCTAATTTTCCAACTGTTAAATTTCAAAAGCTAATTTACCACACTAGCTGAGAGTGTATTAACAAAACTTTAATGTATTGTCAACATTAGGAATAGCAGCTTTGTCAAACAAGTCCTTAATAACATTTTTACTACAGAATGTCAGGGGGACAAAAAGGGTTATTATTGTACATATGGATGGAAATTCTGTGTAACTTTTGATCTTTGAAGTGGCTGAAGCGACGACAACCTCTACGATAGGGTTCTCTGATGTTTAAATACACTAAAATATTGTACATAAAAAGAGAAATATTACCATTTAAAATTGCTGAAAACAAAGTTCCTAGTAGCATTCACCCCTCCCCTTAAGATATTAGAAGTGACGCCATAACGAATTCTGATGGACCCATAGTCGCTAATCTTTTGTTTTTCACCGTTAATCACGAAGATATTTAACGGCGATTCCTTCAAGGCGCTGATATTATTGATTTTCTTCAAGATGCAGGTGCTTGTTGCGTACTAGGGAATGTTTTCTTTGGTTGTTATATTAATTGTTTAAAAACCTAAGAGTATAGAAAAAACGCTCAGGGTCCGTCAGTCAAGATATTTTCCTTCAAGACACCGGTATTATTGATTATGTACACCTGGCTGTTACGTAATTGTTTACCTGTGTTGAGGATGACGTAATCTCGAGTGACTTGCCAGGGCTCACTTACCTCAGTATTATTTGTGCATCGTAAGATAAACATCTACATCTTATTTCTAAGAAGTGAAGATAAAATATTTCAAGAAGGCGTGTAGTAGCATTGAATGTCGAGAAGGAAAAATATTTGAATCATTGGATATGTATGCGTGCGTTGTCACGACAGCGATATATTAAATTTCTTTGGGGTACCGAAAAAATTTAAGTTTTATAGGTGGATATGCAAGAGTAGCATCACCAGAGAAATTAGTGTTGAAAGAGAATGTAAACATAAAAATAGTAGTTGATTGTGAGGGCCAACTTCATGCTCATGATGCTGGTAGTAACACGTTCCCAGTTCATGAATCTTATCACCACCCTCCTAGTATTAACATTCAACGAAAGGTAAAAAAAGACAGGTGTAGTCCCGCAACATTATCATGCAGCATATCTTATCTATGCGCCAAAACTGTAATCTATGTAAAAATAATGCCTTAATAGACAGAGAAATCACTGGCAAAATAAAAAGAGTACTGGCAGACAATATGACCAGGGAAATTAAAGATAAACTGGTGAAAAACAAACCCCCTGCAAACTTTACTAGTACCATCGATAGTTTACCAACAGATGCATTCATTGAACCATGAATCACTATATATAAAAAAATGTTCCAAAATCGAAAAATGTGTTATAGCAACACTGCTATTCTTGTGTCTGTCAACCCTGAAAAATTTTCTGTGAGCGCCCATGACTACTTTCTCTCAATTTCTTCGTTTTTTGACAAGAAAATTTATGGAATTTTTATTTAATTTTATGTCCAATAGTTTAGCACCTTTATTACAAAACCAATTTTGACCAGCTTTTTTTTTTTTTTTTTTATTTTTTTTTTTTATTTGTAAAATTAGCTAACTGCAAGGATGGTCATGTTTAAGCCCAAGAATGTTGGTCAAGATTAAGTCCAAGCAAGTAAGAATACAGCAAAGAAAGTCGAGTGAGACTCAAGGGGCTGGATTAGATCCAGAAAGTCCGAAAAGGACTGAAAAAGCTATTTTTCTGTGTTAATTTCATTTATAGCAAATGCTAACTTTTAATTTTGTATGTGTTTTAGTGTTCAAAGTTCTGACTTTTTTTGTCTCTCTTGTTGCATGTTCTGATAATAGCAAACACACAGAAACTGAGTCTGTGAATCAAGCAAATGCCACCCTATTAGAGGTCATGACTGCATCTAATGTCATCAAAATTTTCAAAGAATGGGAAACACAAAGATCTAAGAATACAATGTCCAAGGCAATGATGAACTACCTGTATTGAGTAGAATAAGCCTTGCTCTTCGTTTCTACTACCTGGAATGCAGACTTGGAACTTCATCTCTAAGCCAGAGAGGAGCTAAGCAAACTCTTCCTCATTTTTGATAGGATCAAATACAAGTGACTGTGGCTAAGATATATTGCAAACATATATGACAAGAGGACCAATGACCCTGAAACCTGGGGAGAGCTTCCCAAAGACAATATTGCTGTAACAAAGAATGACATCCCCTTTGTATCTGTAGGGGCAGAGCATGCGTGAGAGTGTCTGAACAAGCTGATGAAAACTCAGTATAGACTTGTTGGCGTTTCAAACAATAGAAGTGCCTGACAAAGATTCTTGGTTTTCCTGGAGCTCTCCCGTTTAGTTGAAGAACTCCAGAGTCAGTTTGGCCTGGAGCGTGACAAAACTAGAGAGCACCATGCTCTTGGGCCAAGTGCTGCCAAGAAGGATCAACAATGCTATAAACAAGATTAGGGCAGCCATTCCCATTTGCTTCTGATGGTGACAGGCTGCACAATGCGATCACTCATACCTATATCCCTGATAAAAATGTACCATCAATTTTGAATGCAGACGTGACTGGTCAAAAGCTGTATGAACAACATGTTACAGAGGATGAAGTATACGTATCGGGGTGGTCTGCATATCGGCGTGTAATTCGAGTTACTTTAGGAAGTCATCTAGTGAATAAACTAGTCATAACCTGCTCTTCCGGCGATACTGTGAGGTGACTAACACCAGGACACAAATGTCGTGATGTTAGTCATACCAAACGATAATCTCAAGCTGAAGATCGCGTCCATATCCATGGTCTACGGAGTAGTACAGGGGAAGATCGATATGGAAAGAAAGAGCAAAGGCTTTGCCAGGCTTCCGTGCCTTTACTGGAGCTGCCAACACTGGAATGTTCTTTGGTATCAGCAAAGCAGCCTGGCTGCAAGTCTACATGAAGGTAGATAGCAATTTTATCATATCCATTCAGTTACTTTCAACAGAGGAGTTAGCAACCCAAACTATTTAAGCCACTTTAGCATGTTTTATATGTGCAGCGTGCAACCCTAAAAAATATCTATATCAAGAGCAAATCTGACCTAAGATGGCATCTCTCTTGGAAGCGTATAGTAGAAAGCAATAAGCTACCTCATACCATTGAAGCTCTACGACATCAATTTCTCAAGTCCTTATCCAAGGCACGGCGTGGGGACAGGCCAGCATTGCTCTGCAAAATCACTACATGGATATCCTGCAGCATAGCTACTATAAGGAGTCTGATGGGCAGCTGATACAAACCATGATAGCTGCTCTTCCAGCTCAGAAGGCCATCACTAAAATGGTAACGTGTCTATGCAAAAAAGACCACCCTTCCAACAGATGTTAGTAGTACTTTCTTACTTCTGACTGAAGCAAGTAGAAATAATGCTGAGATTGTAAAGCGCCTCCTTGGAGAACCCGAATCCTATAGAAGTTATATTTCTCTAAAGAATAAACAGGAAGAAGGAATTAAATTCAAGCCAGAATTTCCTAATTCAATTGAGATTGATGGTTCACCAAACTATGACTTAAAACTCAAGAATAACACAATAATCATGCTAATGCATAATATAGATATTTTTGAGGGTATGTGCAATAGGAGACATGTGACAACAAGCAGCACAACAGATCAAAAACGAAAATGATGCACAACAAATAATGTGGTTAGAAGCCAAGCGACAACGACAATCACTTAGAATTACAAACAAAATGACACACAAACAAATCTACAGTTAGAACAGAAGCAACAGCGAGAATCATGAGGAATTGCAAACGAAAATAACACAGCAAAATTTGCAATTAGAAGGCTTGGGACAACAAGCATCAGAAGGCATTGCAAACAAAAATGATGCAAATTGGAATTTGCAGATAGAAGACATGTAACAGCAAGAATCACAATGAATCACAAACGAAAATGATGTTTAACAAAATCTACAGCTAGAAGACATGCAACACTGAGCATGATCAATCATACAGGAAGCATTTGCAAGGTAATCAAACGTATAATGGGATAAAGGAACGCGCTAGTTTAGGTTCATCACAACAAATCACAAATGAAAATAGTGCACAAAGAAATATGTGGTTAGAAGACCAGCAACAGCAAGAATCACCATGAATCACAAACAAAAATGACACGCAATGAAGTCTGCAGTTAGAAGAGAAGCGATCTAGAGAATATCGACGAACTCCAAACGAAAATTATGCACAACGAAATCTGTGGTTAGAAGGCAACCAACAGTGAGAGCCACAACGAATTACAAACAAAATGATAAACAACAAAGCGTGAAGTTAGAAGACCTGCAACAACAGCATGTTCAATTGAATAGAAAGCATTTGCAAAGTAATCAAACTTACAATTGAACAAAGGAACGCTTTATTTTAGCGCCAATAAAAAAAAGTAAATAGAATTAAAAAGTAAAAGAACAAATCCTAAAAGCTATTATTCCGTAAAAAATAAAACAGAAGGAGTAATTGAATTCACGCGAGTCCCCCTTGATATTTAAGTCAGCCCGCTAATGTTGGAATGAGCCATTGTTAAAATTTCAAAGCACCTATTTAAAAGACTCCAGCAATTTGAAGTACCTGTTTTTTTTTCAAGCCATTTTTAGGCTTAAATAATATATGAAAAACATGTCTTTTCAAAACAAAGAAAAGGGATATGAAAATGACAAAATGGGTCTATGTTTTATACGGGCAAAATATTCGTTGGATGTTTTGTCCTCTTTGTTTTCCTTTACCAGCCACAGACCCGATCTGTCATTTTCATATTCCTTTCTTTGTTTTGTCATGGCTGGCAAGTTCAACTTTAAATTTTTTATATGTCTTTTCAAGCTGCACACTTTTAAGTTCAGAGTCTTCAAGATGGCTAAAACTATAAGTAAGAAGGGTCCTACCTTAAACGTGATTCTTTTGCAGCGACTAGGAAGTCTTGATAAAGCAGCCAAAGTTTTACTATCTTCTTGGTGGATGACAAATTCCATAATATTTTGAAGTTTGCTGCTGTCTAGAAATACTGCATACCAGCTTTTACAAGTCTGACTAGCTGCTTCTATGTCCCTAAAGCTCAAGTATTCATATATTGTACGTATTATCTGAAACCATAATATCAGTTTGGTCAATAAATATTGATTCACATTTAAGAAATCAACAGACATAATAACATTCAATTCTCTCAGGTGAGACAGAGGAAAATTTGCATCATTACCTTTCTTGCTGCAAGAGGGTCACATTTTCAGGACTTAATATTTTGGGTAGGTTCCTTTAAATCTACTTGCCAGAATGTAATCACGAATGTTTTGGAGTGTTTGACGTGGATTGATGACACTGTAATGATGTAGCATATGATGCAAACAAAACACTAAATTGTCTTATTTTAACAAAGAACGTAGAAGTGGTGTTAATGATTTACTATTAGTTGAGATTTTTTCTTGTCCTTTTGAATTTGAATTAATTTTTCTTAATGATTTGAATGTTCAATATTCAATCATTGACAAGTTACATATTTAGTTATTACCATGAAACTTTTGGTTACTATGGGCTCTGATTCGCACTTTACTAGGTTGCAACTACTATTGCAATCATGATTGAATAAACAAAACCCAAAACAAACAGATATCATGAGCTAAAGTCAAACCTAAAATGATCAGAAACTAGATTTACATTGCTATAACAACATCAAGTGTTGCTGAAATCTATTGTACGCTTTGCGGAAAAAAGCATTGCAGGAGCAACAATTTGATTTTATTTCGTCACCATTCATTAAGTATCCTAGCTGTCAACTCCTCAAAATCATATGCATCAACAATATTTACATATTCAGGAAAAATGTCATGCTTCTTACAGACAGCCTCAAAATACACTATTATCCTATTTATTTATTTTAAATACATAACAGAGTAAGCCTGTCAAGTTACAAACTGATAGAAAAATACAGCAGCAAAACTATAAATGTGACAGTCCCATAGCCCTTCTGTATGAACAACTACCGTCTGATATCTCTACTTCTAGTGGTTTCTCGTATTTTTGAGAAATTAATTTATAGACAATTGATGGATTATTTTTAAAAAAGCGGTTTTTTCACTCCAGTCAATTTGTTTTCAGAAAAAATATGTCAACAGAGAATGCTTTATTATTTTTGACTACAGTTGTTAACGATTGCCTAGATTCGATTTAAAGATGGCTTCAATTTTTCTGGATATTACGAAGGCTCTTGAATGTGTTGATTCATGAGATTTTATTGGCTAATCTTGAAGATGCTGGAATTCACTTTAAAAGTTTAAAATTGATACCTCCATTTCTTCAAGGAAGAATGCAAAGAGTACAGCTGTGCAAAGTTCTGTCAGGGGAGATGGCAGTAAAGTATGGTGTGCCATAGGGGTCTGTTAGTATAACCAGGTCTCATGTCAAGGGAGATGTGAAATACATTCATGTAACTATTGACATAGACTTGGCAGAAAAAATTGAAGAGTGGACTTTCTGACTCCTGATTGGTATGAGCCAACACATGATTCTTAAAGCTCTTTAAAGTAGGATGCAAAGCCATTTAGCATAAAGAAAGATACAACCATGACTGTTATAACAGATGACGAGCTGGCATCTTCATCACAACTCTAAGCTATTTCAGTGCCACCAAATAAGAGCAGACATTAGATTGCTGGCAGATTAATTGGCATCATTGTCAGGGTACTTTATATAATGTTGTGAGGCTGCTAGCAATGAGGAAAACATTTATAGTGTTGGTGAAGGAGTCTTGATTTTCGTCAACTTCAGTGATGGAAATAAAATTATTCCATTTGGACATATGTATTACCTAATAAGTGATGCCAAGCTTTGCATGCGTATACAGGATACAGCATTCACACTGTCCAACCTACTTGTCTTGGGTCTACACTCCCTTGGGCACTCCCTAACAGTACATAAACATTTCAGTTTTGTGTTTATAACACATACCATCTTTGAACAGTTTTATTGTGTTGATATGTTTCATTGTATTTATTTCAGAAAACGTTTGATTTTTCAGTCCTTATTTCTTGTATATAATACTCAATAGTATGATTTAGGAAAGATTCTTAAATAATTCGTTTGCGGGGTGAGGCGATTGCCCCCATCACCTCCCCCTTGTATCTGTGCTTGGGCTGGGCTACCTTTCTTTTGCTTTCGTGGGCTATCAATTGTTGCTGTAGATCTCTTTCTAACGAAACAGCTCCCTGGACACTGCAAGGCTTGTATCTCTTCCCATCTTGCCTGTCAAGCATTGCATGTTTTCTCCATTTCTTGTCCTTTTTGGTGAATCCAACAATAGAAAACTTTCTTTTCTTTGTGTCTGTGGTCCCATACAATTTGCTTCTTTTGCCTTGGCTTGTCTTTTGTCATTATGAGCAACATAATGCCAAGCCTTTTTTTTAACAGAGGCGGATGCAGTATCAGGTTTTGGAAGTTTTATAGTATGATGAACATTGACTTTTGCCTTAGCTTGTGTTTTGTCATTATGAAACACATATTGTCACACCTCCGTTTTCTTAACAGAGGCACCCAGATTACCTGAAAATTGCAAATCTTCTGGAAAACAGGTGCTATTTGTGTTGGCTGGGCTACCCTTCTTCTTCTTTCTTGGGCTGCCAATTGTCTCTGTAGATCCACTGCAACCCAGATTAACTGAAAATTGAAAATCTTCTGGAAAGACAGGTACTATTTGTGTTGGCTGGGCTACCCTTCTTCTTCTTTCTTGGGCTGCCAATTATCTCACATATTGTGAGACAATTATGTGTACTTTGACAAGTATTGTCAAACCTTTGTTTTTTTTTAACAAAGGCCAGGTAAGTATTAATGACCTCATCCATGTCAAAATCCCAAACCCAATCATCATCACTATAATTTTTGACTGTGAAACCATATCTTTGCTGTTCATTGTTTCCTTTAGACACAGTTTTGGATAAATAACTGACTACATTTTGAAACTCAGGTATCTGATATTAGAGGAATGACATCATATGATGTCATGACATACATGATGTCAATGTAATTTTTTATGTGCATAACATCATTGTAATTTTTGATGCCGTGACATACATGACTTCATTGTAATTTTTGACATGTATAATGGCATTGTAATTTTTACTACTTGACAACATTTGCAAAAAAACAAATTTAAGGCTTTTAACAAATTTTCCCAGACTTCTGAACCATCTAGATCCTGTTTTATACTAAATATCCCAAGATACCAATTTTCCAGAAAAAATATCAAGCAGTTTTTGAGAAATAGAATATATAAAGGTAATTAAGTCAAATGAAGCTTTTACAAAAAGAAGGAAGATATCACCCTGCAGCACACTCAGTCAGGATCAGTCTAAATGAATAGAGATTAATTCTTACACCCTTCACCCCTTTCTATGTTTATCTGAAGGCTCATAGCAACATGATTTCAATGGAGTTTTCCAAAAAATATTATTATTATTATTCATTTATTGCCTGTCAAAAAAAGGTACAAAAGGTACAGTAGACAGAGTAATCACTAAAGAAAACAAAAAAGAAAAAAAAGAAGAAAAAGAAGGACACAAACACACATTGAAAATTCAAACACATGACAAAAGAAAACTCTTCATTACATCAATACAAACAGTGACTTTATGCTAATTTTATGCTCAATGTGAGAAATCAGCAAACAACGTGTGTGGCCTATAGATGTGCCAATTGGGAGGCCCAGGTATGTAATATGGTCTGAGGGTTTAACAAGATAACCGTCCATATTTATAAGAGAAGTAGAGGGATTTTGCCAATTGAAAAGGATTACTTCGGATTTCTCAGCATTAAAAGACAGACAGATTTTTGAATATTCATCTTTGAGGATTTTGAAATTCTGCTCAATGCGCTGGATCATACGGCTGAGATTCAGGATGTCATCAGCATAACAAATAAGAGACATGGACCTGAAGCTATCAATAATATTTATACAAAGTGTTTTACTGCAGAAAACCCAAATTTGAATAGCCTGAAAGTTGTTGAACATGTAACCACAAGCTTATTTAATGAAAAAAGGAGCAATGTAAAGCAGATGAGGAAGGACTGTGGCGTTGTAAATGGATGCTAGAATATAACGGTTGAAACATAGTTTGCTTTTTACAATTACAGCTGGCGAAGAGGGATTTCGCCAATTGAAAAGGATTACTTTGGATTCTCAGGATTAAAAGACAGACCAATTTTTGAATATTCATCTTTGAGGATTTTGAAATTCTGCTCAATGTGCTGGATTGTACGGCTGAGATTCAGGATGTCATCAGCATAACAAATAAGAGACAAGGACCTGAAGCTATCAATAAGATTTATACAAAGTGTTTTACTGATGAAAACCCAAATTTGAATAGCCTGAAAGTTGTTGAACATGTAACCACAAGCTTATTTAATGAATTTATATTATCAAATCATTGACAGTAGATCCATATAATCTATTTGATGCAGCTTCTAGTGCTGAGAAACCAGATTATTTATTGCAATCTTTACAAACTTGATCATTAAGGCACATGGAAGCATGCCATCTTAATTTGATATAGGCCTTATATAAAGCTTTGTAGAGGATAAAATTTGTATATTTTCTTGAAGGAAGGATAAATAAAGGCATATTCATAAAATTAGGCTGAGGAGGGCAAAATGAAGTCACAGGGGAACTACCCTCCCTGTCCTAGTCTATAGCAATTTATGCTCCAGGATTACAGGGTAAGGTTTATTTTAATGAACTATTCAGGTAGCTAATAAATAAACTTACCTCTATAGTCAGAATTGCATCCAGAATCCAAATTTAGCATGCATTTGCACCAGAAATGAACTCTACCCCTACCCATATATATACCAATTCAGGATATATATTTATGGGTGCCCATAGAATAAATTTTAGGGGGGGGAGGCTTACCCGATCTAATCAACACTTCCAGTGCTGTATAATAGAAATCTCAAGACAAAATACCATATGCAGCACGATAGTGCTGCTTAAATAAAGTGCTATGTGAGCACAATATGTCGTTTTTTTTTAGACCAGGGCACTCCTTATAGAAAAAAAATGTCATAGGAACTTCAAAATAGCTCATGGAGGGCAACCAGCTCCCCCTCCCCCATGTCAATCACTTCCCCAGACACATCCAATCAAAATTTTGAGATAGCCATTTTGTTCAGTGTAGTTTAAAGGCCTGAAAATTATGAATTTGAGAATGACAACAGCCCCCCCCCCCCCAAAAAAAACCCTCAGAGCAAGGGTTGTAAGTTATGCCCTGTGGGGATATAAAGTTTAAAAAAAAGGGTGGCCGTATAAACCTCAGAGGGGACTCATTTTATTAGTAATCAGAATTTCTACTGGATTTTTTAACAGTCATGTGATTGGAGGTCATCCAGCCCCCCTTCCCCTAGTACACCAATCATTTCCCCAAACACATTCAATCATAATTTTTGACATAACCATTGTGTTCAGTGTAGTTGAAAGGTCCAGAAATTATGTCTTTGAGGATAACTCCCCCCCCCCTCATATCAAGGGTTGTAAGTTACGCCCTGGGGGCATATCTCCCCCAAGACTCAACCCTTGAGCCCTCAGGTCAAGGGTTGTAAGTTATGCCCTGGGGGCATATAAGGTTTTTTATAGAAATGGTGATTGTATAAACTTCAAAGAGGGCTCATTAGATTGGTAATCAAAAGTTCTACTGGCCTTTTTAACAGCCAAAAGTGATTGTATGTACTCCAGCCCCCTCCTTGTACACCAATCATTTCCCCAAACACATTCAATCATAATTTTATGATAGCCATTTTGTTCAGTGTAGTTGAAAGGTCCCGAAATTATGTCTTTGAGGATAACTCCCCCCCATATAGCCCTCAGGTCAAGGATTGTAAGTTAAACCCTGGGGGCATATAAGGTTTTTTTTATAGAAATGGTGGTTGTATAAACTTCAAAGAGGGCTCATTGGATTGGTTATCAGAAGTTATAGTGCTCTTTATAAGATTCAAATGATCAGAAGGCAAATAGCCCCCCCCCCACACACACATCATATTTTTCCAAAATGCATATGATAGAAATTTTTAGATACTCATTTGTTGTTGTAGAAACTTCAAAAAGGGCTAAGTCGGTTGGTAATTGAAAGGGCTTTGGAAGCCAATCAGCCCATCTCTCAAGCCAATATATTTCCCAAATACATATAGTCAAAATTTTGAGACAACTATTTTGTTCAGCATAGTAGAATGGTCCAGCAACTATGTCTTTAGGGATATTGGGCATATCAAACCCCCACAATTATGCCAAACTATGGATTCTTATAGAAAAAAAATGGAAAGATATAATTTTTTTCATGAAAATGACTTTTGTCAATAAAAAACAAACAGAAATTCATCTAAAAAAAACTTTTTCCACAAAAGAAGCTTTTCAAAGAAAAGTAAAGAGCTCCACTAAGCAAAAAATGGGCAGAAATGAAGTCAAGTAATCATCCAAGTGCAAAACTACCAAGTTCAAACTTCATAAAGTTCAAACTTACCTCTGTAGTCAGAATTGTATCTTGATTCCAAATTTAATATTCATTTGCATCAGAAATGATCTTTAACTCCCCACTAATTTGCAAATATATACCCTGAAGTGGAATATACCCCAAACTGGAATATAATGGTGGGGGTAAAGCTCATTTTTGATGCAAATGCATGTTAAATTTGGATTTGGGATGCAATTCTGACTATAGAGGTAAGTTTATTTCTAAGCTACCTGAATAGTATGTTAATATAAACCTTACCTGGATTACAATGGAAGTAAACATTAAAATCAGAAGAAACATGTTGCATATTATTAAGTAAGAATTTCACTGTTTTATTTTAGTTTTATGGTAAAATTATAGATGAACTAGACCTGCTTTTGGTATAAGCCTAGGGTTCTAGTTAAAGTTCATGGTAAATTTGTAGTAGGGCCATATAATTTAGCTAGGATGACAGTGAAAACATCATTTGATGTTTTTTTATGCTCTTTCAAAATCCATATAAACAAATTAAGGGCTTAATAAATTAATTGCAAGGGAAATTAAGGAGTCAAGATGCAATTTGCAACAGAAGCAATTATTGAATTATGAAAGAGCATAAAAAATGCACCAAATGATGTTTTCACTTTCATTTGAGCCTAGCTAATGTATAGTGCCACATTGAAAGTTACCATTGTTTGAAAACAGAAAAATGCAGTTGAATCAATGTTTGTTTTTTAAAGTATTGTTGAAAAAATTGTACAAAAGCAAAAGAAGTGAAGATAAAGGTTCTCCTCCTTCAAAAAGTATTAACTAGGACTGTTCTGCATTATGAAGTAAGAATTGTTTTCTTAACTTGTTTCCTTAGCCAATGTATGGCTGGAGCCCTAGGCTTATACCATTTTACTGATTTTATTTATATTGTAGGGGTAGGCCTATGTATAGGCTATGGGATCAATAGGGGTAGGGGTGTTCTAACAGAAAAGCAAACAGGATATTTGAAAAGAACTTAAATAAGAAAACTAATCATACAACTTTTTTTGTTTTATAATATTTCCATCAGAAGATCCACAACTCAACAATGTTATATTTGTAACCCCTAATAACCTGTAAGTAAATGTTACCATACCTCTTCAGGTAAAAGATTCCAAAGTCCTTCCATAATCATTTTTTGCCTAGTTGTCAATTACTTTGCTGTGGAGCTGATTAAACAATCTTGGACTGTGGATCACGTTAGAGGACCCTGAGCCTTGCACTCGTATTCAGAGAAAAATTATGTGAATTCAGGGTGGTTAGCCATTTTTGAATTTACCGCCAATAAACGCAGAACTCGGGTTTGAACCTGGTATTTCTACGGGTTCCAGATTCAAGGAACCCGGGTTCAAACACGGTGAGAACCCGTCAGCTGAAAACGCTTAGAAGCGGATTCCTGTTGAACCCGCAACCCTAACCCATGGTTCACACAGATCCGGGTTTTTTTCTCACGCATAACGGATGCAGCAATAACGCAGAACTGTCCATATCAAATCGGTCCGGTGTACCCGTTTTAACGCAAATATGGGATTGAGCAAAAAGCAGAAAAAAACTATTAGCTCTATATTTACTCAGAAGAGAAGTCAAGTATTACTTTTTGGCATTGCTTTGAATTTTGACCTTGTGTATAAATCTCAAGGTAAAGTTGCAGATTAGTTACGCCAGCAGTATAGGGTGCAGAGACAGTCTTTTGTAGAGACAAGATATAAAATAAACCACTCACTTTTTACCTATCCTGGTTCAGTTGGGCAGTACCTCTGCACCCTATACTGCAGGAGCAGGTAACGTGCATCTTAGCCAATCTCAGAATTCTCTTTCAAAGTGGGTCTATCCAATTTTTTTATTTTTTTTGTGGGGAAGGGATCATTTTTATGCTACTCCATGTTCAAAAACTACATTTTAAGTATTATTTTCCGGCACTCTTAAAGAGAGGAATGTTATCTGAAGGTAGTCATACTTTCTACTTGTCTATACTTCAGCTTAGAATTTTGATCTTGATTTTTTTTTTTATTTGTGATTATTTATTGACAACAAATACACATTTGTCAAAAATATCAAAATCTCAAATAAATATATAAAATGGCAAAACTCACAGCTAGCTCACCATTGAATCTTGTTTTGCCTCTAACTTATGAAAGAAGATCATTATTACTGAAACTATTAAAATACAATCTGATAGTTTCCACACTTTTCCTCAGGTTTCACGGTTAGTTCAACAATCTCAATTTGATGTTAATTGAAGGTAGTCATATTTTCTACCTGTCTATACTTCAGCTTAGAATTTTGATCTTGATTTTTTTTTTGAATTTGTGATTTTTTATGGACAACAAACACGCATTTGCCAACAATGTCAAAAATGACAAATAAACCTAAAAAATGGCAAAACTCACAGCTAGCTCACCATTGAATCTTGTTTTGCCTCTAACTTATGAAAGAAGATCATTATTACTGAAACTGCTAAAATAAAATCTGATAGTTTCCACACTTTTCCTGAGGTTCCATGGTTAGTTCAACAATCTCAATTTGATGTTACCTGAAGGTAGTCATACTTTCTACCTGTCTATACTTCAGCTTAGAATTTTGATCTTGATTTTTTTTTAATTTGTGCTTTTTTATTGACAACAAACACACATTTGCCAAAAATATCAAAAATGACAAATAAATATAAAAAATGGCAAAACTCACAGCTAGTTCACCATTAAATCTTGTTTTGCCTCAAACTTATGAAAGAAGATCATTATTACTGAAACTGCTAAAATACAATCTGATAGTTTCCACACTTTTCTTCAGGCTTCATGGTTAGTTCAACTATCTCAATTTGATGTGAAATTTGTCTTCAAATAAAATAAATTGATTTGAACTTGACTTTTTTCATTTTTCTTTTTTAATAGACTTTTTATCCAACCAACAAAATTTCAACAAGTATTGCAGGCTACTTGAATGACAAATTAGTAGGAGTGATTTGAATCACCAGCATACCCTCTGTTGTTAAAGCCATTATCTACCCCTTCTCCACCGCAAATTCGATTGAACAGTGAATTTAGTATACAAAACTAAAATTGAATTGAATATCAATCTAGCAAAACAAATTTCAGAACTGTCCAATCAAAGTCACTGTTGTGCTTATGGAGTATTTAAGGATTTTGACTAGATCTTCTTTTTTAGGCATCTTCTATTGATCGAAGATTGTGGGTCCGTGACATTTTATGAAATAAAAATACTTCAGGAAGTTTTGCAAATCTACTGGCACTGCTAGAAAAAAAAGAGCAAGAATGGTACTTTCAGTATATGAGGATGTCACCTTGCCAATTTCAAGAAATCCTGACCTTACTTTATGATAAAATTCAAAAGCAACATACGAATTGGAGAGAACCCATCTTACCTCATGTTAGACTGGCGATTAGACTAAGACACTTGACAACAGGCGAGTCAAAAAGATCTTTGTCTTACCAATACTTAGTAGGCCGTTCGACCGTCACAAACATAATAGCTGAGACTACAAAAGCTATTTGGGACGTTTTGAAGGATAAATATATGAAGGCACCTACACAAGAAGATTTTCAAACTGCTACCAAAAAATTTGAGAGTCACTGGAATTTCCCAAACTATATTGGTGCGATAGACGGCAAGCATATTAGAATTCGATGCCCCAAGAATAGTAGCTCTCAGTACTACAACTACAAAAAGTTCTACAGCATCGTTCTCATGGCTGTCGTGGATGCAGACTATAAATTTATGCTAATAGATGTTGGATCAGAAGGCAGCTCAGGAGATTCTGGTGTATTTACAAGATCAACTTTTGGAAGGTCAATTATAAATGAGACAATTGACACACCACATCCACAACCAATTGCCAATGGGATGGTGATGCCTTATGTTTTTGTAGCTGACGAGGCTTTTCCTCTGAGAAAAAAAAATTATGAGACCCTATCCTGGTGGATTAAGCATAGCAGACAGGCAGAAGAGAGTTTACAACTATAGGTTATCCAGGGCAAGACTTGTGGTAGAAAATGCCTTTGGTATTCTGGCTGCCAGATGGCGGATTTTTTATACAGCAATTGACAGCAAACTTGAAACGATTGACTCAATTATAAAGGCATTCTGCTGTTTGCACAATTTTTTAATGGCAAGAGGCTCGGATTATTGTCCCAGAATTTTCGGTGACACTACAAGCAGTAATGGAAGAATAATTGATGGGACATGGAGGCATGCAGTGCAATCTACCTGGGGGCAAACACTCAATCGCCAGGGTTCAAACAATTCTAGCAGTGCAGCAATTGTTATTCGCAATAATTTTTCCAAATTTTTTTATTCAAGTGAAGGTGCTTTACCTTGGCAAAACGAGTATTTATTCCAATAGTGTAACAGCTTTTCTTGTCTTTTATCTGAACTATTTAATGTAAGAAAGTTTTTATAATAAAAATTCGAACAAAAAGTGAAAAGAAATAACGTTTTGAAATTTAATGAGATAAATTTCTAACTTTCGTCTCTCATTTGGCCACTGGACACTAAATAAACCAATTGCTGAATCTTATATTTGAGGAAAGTTTTAGTGGCCAGATCAAGCCTCTTCAGATGATCAACAAGACTTTCGCAAAATGCCTTGTCGCAATCAACATCTTCTCTGATTGCATTTATCAGTTCCTCCTCAAGCAGTGAAGTTTTATTGGATACTTTCCCTTTTTTTGAAGGAGGCTGTGAAGTCTCAGGACTTGATGCTGGTATTCGGACACTCGAGCTTGGAGGTCCAGTTGAGATTGGGGTTGAAGTTGAAGGTGGTATTTGGTAAGTTGAAGTTCCCGATGAATCATTGAACCCAGCCAGGACGATTTTTTCGATCACATCTTGTGTTTCTATTTCAACCTAAATTATGTAAAAAATGTAAATTATATAATACATTTTGTAAGAGGCTTGCGCCAATATTTTTACATTTAATAATTATTATTATTATTATTATTCAAAAGTTTGATCTACCAAGGGATATTTCAGTATTTCATGAGAGCTATATCAACAAAATTTTCAAACAGTTCATGGTAACAAACTGTAAGTAAGGAGTGACCCGGCTCAACGGTAACCAAAACTGTAGAAAACGGAATTTTGATACCAATAGATACATCAAAAGAATCAGATTTTAATGCTGATTTAAAATATATAAGTTTCATCAAGTTTAGTGCTACCTACCAAAAGTTACGCACCTGAGGAAATTTGGCTGATTTTCAGAAAAAAGGGGAAAGACCCCCTAAAAGTTATAGAACATTAATAAAAATCACACCATCATATTCAGCGTATCAGAGAACCCTACTACGGAGGTTTTAAGCTCCTATCTACAAAAATGTGGAATTGTGCATTTTTTGCCAGAAGAAAGATCATGGATGCATGTTTATTTGTTTGTATTTTTTTCCCAGGGGTGATCGTATCGACCCAGTGGTTCTAGAATATCGTGGGAGGGCTCATTCAAACGGAAATTAAAAGCTCTAGTGCCATTTTTAAGTGACCAAAAAAATGGAGGGCAACTAGGCCCCATTCTCATGCTCATTTTTTTCCCAAAGTCACCCGATCAAAATTTGGAGATAGCCGTTTTGTTCAGCATGGTCGAAAATATGATAACTATGTCTTTTAGGATGACTTAATACCCGAAGTCCCCGGGGGGAGGGCTGAAAGTTATCAACTTTACCCAATGTTAACATATAGTATTGGTTATTGGGAAGTATACAGACGTTTTCAGAGGGGATTTTTTGTGGTAGTGGGGGTGGTTCGGGGGTTATGTGGGAGGATCTTACCATGAAGGAAGTTTTCATGGGAGAAGGGACATTGCTATGAAGGGGG
>JAQQPU010003553.1:0-15406 GCA_029168905.1 Artemia sp. Kazakhstan ARC1039 | reverse complement strand
GACTCCCCACCATCTTTGAGTAAAAGCATTAGTATGTGTGTGTGGCATGATTGGCTGATGGAACATTAAACTTGCAACCTTTGCTAATTCAATATTTGACTAAGTATACTAAAATATTGCCTGGCCAATCAGCAATATGAGATACTTACATTTAGTACTTCTGCAAAATTTGACTCTGTCTATCTGCAATGTGATCCTCAAGGAAAAGAAGGCTCTGAAACCACTTCCAAGGCTTCTTGTCTCTTCCTCTCTGAGACCCACTAGTGGACATTTGGGCCTTTTTCTCCCTTTTGGAGCCATCTCGAAGGGATCTCCACTGTTTTTGACAGTGTTCAACTGAAAGAAAACTGGATGAGAATTTGATTTGCATAATCTTTTCATAAAATTTGGTTTTAGAAGACATGAGAACTTTATCAATATCACAGAACTAGGAAAATGTAGTTGATCTCAACTAGGGGTCATTTAATAAAATGATGAAATTAGTTGGGTTATGTTGAACTTTTTGTTGAAGTCTACTAGCTTTAATTAAAACAGTTATGAAAACACCATTTTCCCCTCACACTAGTTTAATAGATCCAATCTTCTTCATCATTTTTACATCATCAAATTTTATTCTGCAATTGGAGGAGGAATCCCTACTATATGTCACTAGGGAAACTCTGCTTGTAAGCCTTACCCAGTCATTTTCTTTTTGATGTGCTCACTAACTAGATGATGAAAATATTCTATGAGGTAAAATATAATTTATATTTCAACAGATAAGTGGCCAATAACACAGATCTGATCAAGAGAGAATACTCAACGTGAATGTAGAAGCCTGGAACCTATGTGCGACTGCAACTTAACACAGGTCTTTGTGTGGATGTCAAGTACAAGAAGAAATAATAAATATATACAAATTAGTCCAAGAGATCTTAAAATAGATAGTTTGGCATGGGTACCAAAACAGATTCCCTACTCCTCTTTTATGAGGGGGTTGGGCTGTGTTGTTTAGGATTATATCCTTATTTATTTAAAAAAAAACATAAGCTAATGTGCTCAAGAGGACCTAAAGCTTTTGTTGGCTATGAGATGCTACTTCAATCATTGATACAGGGACAGATTAGGCACCCCTTCAGTATATGGTGTAGAGTTATCACAATATAAAATGGAATTTGATCTAAAAGGTAGCAAATTACTTTATGTTTACTCTCTTGCAACCACTGTATGGTGACAGGGAACAATGAAAAATTGATCAATTTGGAATACAGGACCATAATAAAATAGATAAGAAATACATATACTGTTCAATTGAAAATTTAATGCTCTGTCCAAATACAATAATCAATTACTCTGAATATTCATTCCTCTGATCCTATAAATCAAAATTTTCAAGGACACAAACCTGTAGTAAAGCTGCCCACTGTAAACAAAACCTATTTTTTTACTCAATATTATTCGTCCAATTGAGCTGTAAAGTTGTACAGATACTGTCCAGTAGTAGCGGAATATAAACAAACCACTTCTCACTGTATATCCTGGTTCTATTGGCCAGTACACCTGCACCATATGGTACATGGGCAGCTCTATAACAGGTTTACTGAGGAGCTTACACCACAAACGTCAAGTGAGCAAAAAACTAAACTGGAGCTGTTTTTTTTTTTTAATTCAAGAATCTGTAAAGATAAAGGTGCAGACTAGTTCCCCCTGACAAAAACAACTTATTTTTAACTGTAAATTATTCAGTCCATTGGGCTGTAAAGTTGCATAGATACTTTTCAGTAGAAGCAGAATACAAATGACTCACTTTTTACTGTTTATCCTAGCTGTGTTGGAGGGTCTCTGCACCCTCCCACTAGAGGGGGAACAGTAAAGGTTCAGATTAGCTACCCTTGATAAAAACAACCTATTTCTTACTGTATATTATACAGTAAAATAGGCTGTAAAGTTGCACAGATACTGTCCAGTAGATGCACAACATAAATAAATTGATAATGGTGCAGAATGGCTACCCCTGTAGTGTAGGGTGCAGAGGCTCTACCAATAGAATCAGGATATACAGTAGGAACTGATTTGTTTAAATTGTGCTTATACTGGACAATATCATTGCAAGTTTACAGGCCAATTGGCTGAATAACATACAGTAGGAAATAGGTTGTTTTCATTAAAGGTAGCTAATCTGCACCTTTACCAACAAATCAGTTCCTATTGTATATCCTGATTCTATTGGTAGAGCCTCTGTATCCTACACTACAGGGATGCCTAATCTGTACCTTTACTGGGGGAAATAATCTGCACTAATTCACCAAAAAGTCTAGCTAGGCTAGACTTGCCTAGTAAAATTTTCCTTCTTACCTTTTAGACCAGCTTCCTCTGAAAATTTTTCCCAAGCTTTAGTCAACAAATGACGCTTACAGTGGTCAGGATGCTTTTTATCATAGATAATTGGCTTGCATCTTACTGCAGCTAAGATAAGTTTCTCAGTGAATTCCATCTTTGAAACCTTGAAACTTTGCCGTTTGCGTTTTGCCGGATGAGTTGAATTATTTTAATGCATGCGTCAAGCCGTCATAACGCAGAAATGGGCATCGGACAACGCACGGAACTTGACGGGTCGCGCAAAAATGCGCATTTTGCGTAAAATCGCATCTGTGTGAACCTAGGGTAAAAACGCTTGATGTAGAACTCGATAGCAACCCGTATTTGAACCCGGTGCCTGAAAACGAGTCTCTTAATATTCATGGAAAGTTACGGCACTTATTTTGAATTTCTATCAGCGTGCGTCTGACATTGAAGCTGAATAGTTGTTTTATTAGTAAAGAAACACATCAAAAGAATATTCCATGCTGGCTTTTTATGTGCAGCAGGAGCCTAAAAAGTTGCAAGGTAGGTCTAATGTGTCAGATAACCTACCAATTGTTGAAGAGATTATGTTGTCTTTAAAAAGGCCTAATTAAACATAGGCTAGCCTATGCTAGTGTTGAAAACATTGTAGTTTGTTCCTTTTTCCAGACCGAATACTAGCCTAGATCATTGTAGGTCTTCTAATAAATTTTTGAAGCTACCTCTTCAGGCCTAGCCAACATTCATAAAATTTCTACTATGTCTAATCTATTGAATTTTCAAAGTTCATTTTAGGTTCATCACATCCCAGCCCCCACCCCTGGCCTAATACCATGAATTAAGGCTATATACCTGTTACCAGTCAGCTTCTTTGTCATTGCTGCTATCTTATTGATGTGTCATCATCAGTTGTTGACTTTCTGTTTTAATGCCTGGTGAGTAGGCTAGTTAGTGGAAACATCTACTATTTGTCAGTTAAAAACCATACAACCATAGGCCTACTGCAGGGTAAAATAATCCATAATTGGACATCTAATCACCACTTTGATAGCTGGTAAATTTGCAGTTTCAACAGAATTTAGCCTAGCTAAAATCAAAGTGAATACATAAACTAATGCCTTTTTCTATACTCATTCATAATTCAATAATTGCTTTTCAAGCCCTTAATAGAGCTCCATAGGGTAAAACAGTCAATAGTAACCAAAGTTTAGTAATATGTTTCCAAAAAAATGTCTAGGCCAGTCAGAAACAAGGCAATTTATAGCTGATTCAAGAAAAGTAATTATTATGTCCTTTGTCTTAATAGCAAAATTTTATCTTGAAAACAACTTTGTAGACATTTTTAAAAAGACCCTGAAACCCCTTGAAAACAACATCAAAGCAAAACTAACATCAATTTTGAGGGGTTTCTGGCTCTTTTTTTTTAATTTCCACACATGTTTCCCTAATAATGTTTTATTACTAAGACTAATGAAAATAATAATTACCATTCTTGAATCAAATGACAATTTTTCTTACCAGCCAGATTTTTTGTAAAACACATTTTAAACTTTTGGTTACTATAGTCTACTGTGAACTCTTTTAGCCCTTTAAGGGCTCAAAATGTAATTTCACCCAGAAGCAATTATTGAATTACAAAAGTAAAGGTATCAATTGATGTATTAACTTTTGTCCTAGCTAAATCTTTTTGAAAACAACAAATTTACAGGCCAGCTAAATCACTATAAAATCTATATTATAATATCTGTAAATTAGCTTGTTTCACCATTAAATTACTCCAAATATCCATAATGAGACTGTGATTAGCTTATTTGGGCCTTACCCAATTTCTGATGTAGATCAGTTATGGGATGAACAAAATCAAAAATGACATTGCTTTCTATGCTGATAACTCTAAGCTGTTTTGGCCTGCAAATAAACAAATCTGCTGAGTGACCTTGATAAGATCCAAACATAAGCAGAGGACCCCTCATACACCTCATATTTTCCCAAAATTAATCTGATAGAAATTTTGAGATGCCTTGCAGAAAGGCTTTGCAGAATCCTGATGAAACAAGAAGTGACAGCATTGCCTGGGCCCCAACCAATAGAGGACAGGCTCTCTCTCTTGTTCTATGAATATGTAAATAGGGATTTTCTTTTCCACAAAGTCTAGGAATTTAGCAGGTCACCTTCTTGTGATGCTTTCCATAGGGGTTATGCTTCTTCTGTTGCAACTCTCATAATTTGTTTATTTTTGACAAAACAGCCTTTTTTTTTTATAGAAATGCCTTGCAGAATCTAGATAAAACAAGAGGAGACAGCATTGCCAGGGCCCAAGTCAATATAGGACAGGTTTTCTCTCTTGTTCTATGACTGTAGATATGGATTTCAAACTGGATCTTCTGTTCATTTAACACTCAGAGAACCCTAGGAGCTCTAAGTAGCAGATTTTCAAAAAACTCAGTTACCTATTACATGGAGGTCAAACAGCAAGGCTTGTTTAACTGGATCATATTTCAACAATTAGTTGAATGCTGTCTTTTGGCCAATTTTAAAAGTAAAACCATAGCAAACAAAGGAGAAACATAATCATGGACTTGATGTGGAAGACATTTGATTATAGAACAATGTACACATAGGCAAAATTAGCTGGGAGGGTGGGACTGAAATGTAAAGAAATGTCTTTTTGGTCACATCTTTCCAGGAGATGGGTATTATGGCTGATCTTTAGGTAAGGAACTTCTTCCCCTCCCACTGAAAACAAAAATCATTATGGATGTTTGAGCATTTAGTGTACATTTTTTTTTGTAAAATATTCTGTGTCCTTCAGCATGTTTCCACAAGAAGGAAAGTTTCAAGTAAGATTGGTTCAAAGGACATTTTGTGTAAAACATACTTTCAGACAGTTTGAACTTCTCTATCCCTTCAAAAAATCCTCTGCCACCTCTTGAGATTTTGGTTGGATGTATCATGCTCTGCTCATTTGGTTGGAAGTTGAAAGTTGTAATTCACTTTTTATGAGTAAAAAGTGATTGGAGGGCAGCTAGCCTCCCCCCATGCTCCATTTTTATTTTTTAACAGAGGCACTTCATATAGAAGGGGTTGTTGTATAAACTTCAAAAAGGGCTCATTTGATTAGAAATCAAGAGTTCTAATGCCCTTTTTAAGAGTCAAAGGTGATCAAGATAATTTCTTAAAACACATTGGCCTGACATCACATAAAGAAAGACAAGCAAAAATGGGGTTTTTATAGGCCAAATGAAAATGCTGAAAAAACAAAGCGAATATTTCAAGAGGACAAACGTCTCTCTTCTTCAGCGCAAAACAAAACGATGTATCCAAGGAAAGTGCAGAAGAGAAAAAAAACAACAACAAAAAACAAATGCAGAAAGTCAATGTGAAAAGAACCAAAAAAATCAAAGAAAAAACCAAAAAATTTAAAAGATGAATAAAATTCAATAAAAGCCAAAAATTAAAAGAATTAAAACCAAATACCTAACAACCATAAAAGCGAGTTATTTGCCAATATCCGCGATTTGCACAAAATCCAAAAAAATATGAACTGCCATCAACGGATACTAGCGAACAACTGACAAAGAAAAGAAGACAATTTATTCACTCAAAAAACAAAACAAACCAGCAATTAAATAAGTTGGAGAACTATGTCATTTTATTTCGTATTTTAATTAATGCATTTCTTACAGACACCCTTTGAGACCTAAGGGGTTGTTCACGTGTTTGATTAGATGAATGGGAAAGTGGTTCAAGGTTTATTTCTGGGATTACTAAAGTATCGGCTTCTCTTTTGAGAAAACCGAAATATGACTCGTTTATTCTTAAATCACCGGAATCTCTGTTTAGAGCTAGACCTAAATGTTGGTATTTATAAATTTCAACAGCTTCTCTGTAGTGCTGGACAATACCTTTGTCATGCAAAATAAGACTAGCTTGATTAAACAAAATAGTATGGTCTGGTTTTTCAAAAATGTGCTCTGCAAGGGCAGAGTCAAAATTTTCTGTTTTTTTCCGCTTTTTAAGTGTATTATTAATTGAACTAGAGTGCTGAGTTAATCTATCCATTAGTTGCTGATCAGTTCTTCCAATATACCAAAGACCACATGAACAAGGAATTCTGTAGACACCAGAGTTTTCACCTATCAGGATAGGGTCTTTACCTTGATAAATTTGGGACCTGATAGTTTTCTGGGTCTATAATAAGTGTAAATGTTATTTTTCCTTAGATTTTTTGAAATGTGGTCTGAAACGCCTTTAACGTATGGGAGACCAAGATAAACTAAATTTTCCCTTTGATTTGTGTTTTCTGTGGAACTATCTGATAATCTTTTAATGTGTTTTGCAATTACAGAATTTATTAAACTAATTGGATAACCATTCCCAAATAAAATATTTCTAAGGTGGTTGAGCTCTAAATCCAAGAAACGTGTTGAACAAACTTTCAATGCTCATCAACTAGAGAAGTGACAACTCCTCTTTTCACAGCAGGAGAATGATTAGAGGAATAACTTAAGTAATGGTCATTATGTGTGGATTTTCTATAGACACTAAACTTGAAACCTGAATCATTTCAGTGCACCAGAACATCTAAGAAAGGAAGACACCTCTCTATCTCTGATTCCTGAGTAAATTTCAGTTTTGGATCCAAGGAGTTGAGCAAGTGAAGAAAAGAACCCAGAGACTCGTCACCATGCTCCCATAAATAAAAATATCATCTTTAAAACAAACCCAAAATTCAGGTTTACAAGAACTTTGCAAAATAGCCCTTTCTTCGAGGTCTTCCATGAAGATATCAGCCTGTATTGAAGAAAAGGGGGCACCCATGGAGAGCCCATATTTCTGTCTATAAAAAACGCCTCTATAATGGAAGCAAAAAGAAGTTCTGTTACAAAGGGCTGTAAGCAAAAGAAGTGTCTGATTTGAAAGAGTAGATTTTTCTGATATAGATGGGTTAGAATTAAGTTTTTGTTCCAAAATCAGTTTGGCCTTTTGAGGATCACAATTGATATACATTGAATCTGCATCAAAACTGCCAATTCTTGTATTTGGTTTAACTGAAACTTGCTTTACCTTGGAAACAAAATCAGCAGAATTTTTAATATAGGATTTTTGAGCCTGAATTAGTGGGCGAAATATAACTGATAAGAATTTCCTTATTTTTGCTGTAGGAGAATTAAAAGAAGAAACAATGGGTCAAAGTGGATTACCGGGCTTATGAACTTTAGGAAGACCATAAAAGCGAGGGGACGTGCATCCGCGTGGGTAAAACCTTTTGTACAACTGATATGTAATTTCACCTTTTCCTTTTAGATAAGAAAGCTCTTTTTAGACTTCCTGTACAAATTTTTCTGTGGGATCGGTAGCTAATTGTTCATATGTGTTAGAATCATTTAAAATTTCTCTGACTTTTTTGTCGTAATCATCTGAATCTAATACAACAACAGTATTCCGTTTATTGGCTTTTGTAATAATCCTGGAATGATCTTTATGCAGTGCGTGTAAGACCAAGTGTTCATTTTTACTAAATTTTTTTAAATTTCAATTATTAACAGAAGGCGAAGGTGTAATAACCCTCTTTTTGTCCCAAATGCGTATCCTGGTCCTGCTGTGATAAATCTCAGCTCCATGCCCCTTACAACAGAGCAAAATCAGGTTCTGTCAAAAGGATTGAAATTTTTGATAAACCCTTTGAAAATACCTTATAGTGAAATTATCACAGAGGGGCTTTTCATGACTCTCGTGCGGATATTGGAGAGATTGCTGAGGTTAGAGCAGAATTTGTTGAAATTTTGTTGGATTCGCCTTGTGTTAATAATCGAAATTTAAAAATTTTTAGTAAAAATGAACACTTGGTCTTACATGCACTACATAAAGATCATTCCAGGATTATTACGAAAGCCGATAAAGGCAATACTGTTGTTGTATTAGATTCAGATGATTACGACAAAAAAGTCAGAGAAATTTTAAATGATTCTAACACATATGAACAATTAGCTACCGATCCCACAGAAAAATTTGTACAGGAAGTCCGAAAAGAGCTTTCTTATCTAAAAGGAAAAGGTGAAATTACAGATTAGTTGTACAAAAGGTTTTACCCACGCGGATGCACGTCCCCTCGCTTTTATGGTCTTCCTAAAGTTCATAAGCCCGGTAATCCACTTCGACCCATTGTTTCTTCTTTTAATTCTCCTACAGCAAAAATAGGGAAATTCTTATCAGTTATATTTCGCCCACTAATTCAGGCTCAAAAATCCTATATTAAAAATTCCGCTGATTTTGTTTCCAAGGTAAAGCAAGTTTTGGTTAAACCAAATACAAGAATTGGCAGTTTTGATGCAGATTCAATGTATACCAATTGTGATCCTCAAAAGGCCGAACTGATTTTGGAACAAAAACTTAATTCTAACCCATCTATATCAGAAAAATCTACTCTTTTGAATCAGACGCTTCTTTCGCTTACAGCCCTTTGTAACAGAACTTCTTTTTACTTCCATTATAGAGGCATTTTTTATAGACAGAAATATGGGCTCTCCATGGGTGCCCCCCTTTCTCCAATACAGGCTGATATCTTCATGGAAGACCTTGAAGAAAGGGCTATTTTGCAAAGTTCTTGTAAACCTGAATTTTGGGTTCGTTTTAAAGATGATATTTTTTATTTATGGGAGCATGGTGACGAGTCTCTGGGTTCTTTTCTTCACTTGCTCAACTCCTTGGATCCAAAACTGAAATTTACTCAGGAATCAGATATAGAGAGGCGCCTTCCTTTCTTAGATGTTCTGGTGCACCGAAATGATTCAGGTTTCGAGTTTAGTGTCTATAGAAAACCCACACATAATGACGGTTACTTAAGTTATTCCTCTAATCATTCTCCTGCTGTGAAAAGAGGAGTTGTCACTTCTCTAGTTGATAGAGCATTGAAAGTTTGTTCAACAAGTTTCTTGGATTTGGAGCTCAACCACCTTAGAGATATTTTATTTGGGAATGGTTATCCAATTAGTTTAATAAATTCTGTAATTGCAAAAGGCATTAAAAGATTATCAGATAGTTCCACAGAAAACACAAATCAAAGGGAAAATTTAGTTTATCTTGGTCTCCCATACGTTAAAGGCGTTTCAGACCACATTTCAAAAAATCTAAGGAAAAATAACATTTACGCTTATTATAGACCCAGAAAAACCATCAGGTCCGAAATTTATCAAGGTAAAGACCCTATCCCGATAGGTCAAAACTCCGGTGTCTAGAGAATTCCTTGTTCGTGTGGTCTTTGGTATATCAGAAGAACTGATCAGTGACTAACGGATAGATTAACTCAGCACTCTAGTTCAATTAATAATACACTTAAAAAGCGGAAAAAACCAGAAAATTTTGACTCTGCCCTTGCAGAGCACATTTTTGAAAAACCAGACCATACTATTTTGTTTAATCAAGCTAGTCTTATTTCGCATGACAAAGGTATTGTCCAGCACTACAGAGAAGCTGTTGAAATTTATAAATACCAACATTTAGGTCTAGCTTTAAACAGAGATTTTGGTGATTTAAAAATAAACGAGTCATATTTCGGTTTTCTCAAAAGACTGATACTTTAGTAATCCCTGAAATAAACCTTGAACCACTTTCCCAGTCATCTAATCAAACACGTGAACAACCCCTTAGGTCTCAAAGGGTGTCTGCAAGAAATGCATTAATTAAAATCCGAAATCAAATGACATAGTTCTCCAACTTATTTAATTGCTGGTTCGTTTTGTTTTTTGAGTGAATAAATTGTCTTCTTTTCTTTGTCAGTTGTTTGCTAGTATCCGTCGATGGCAGTTCATATTTTTTTGGATTTTGTGCAAATCGCGGATATTGGCGAATAACTCGCCTTTATGGTTGTTAGGTATTTGGTTTTAATTCTTTTAATTTTTGGCTTCTATTGAATTTTATTCATCTTTTAAATTTTTTGGTTTTTCTTTGATTTTTTTGGTTCTTTTCACATTGACTTTCCGCGTTTGTTTTTTGTTGTTGTTTTTTTTTTCTCTCTTCGGCACTTTCCTTGGATACATCGTTTCGTTTCGCACTGAAGAAGAGAGGCGTTTGTCCTCTCGAAATATTCGCTTTGTTTTTTCAGTATTTTCATTTGGCCTATAAAAACCCCATTTTTGCTTGTTTGTCTTTCTTTATGTCAAAGGTGATCAGAGAGCAACTAGCCCCCCTCCCAAGCCTTTTTTTCACAAATATATCTGATAGAAAGCTTGAGATAGCCATTGCATCAGATAAAATTCTTATGGAAGGAGCATTCTTATGGAGCCCCCCCCCCACCCTTTTCCCCCAAACTCATCAGGTAAAAATTTTGAGATAGACATTTTGTTAGAAACACTTCAAGGTTCAGATAAAAAAACACCGGTGTCAACACAGCCACACAGATCCCAGGGGCAGGCATTGTAAACTGTGCCCCAGGAGCATATATGGTTCTTATGGAAGGGATGCTTGTATAAACTTCAAAGAGGGCTCATTTGATTGGTAATTGAAAGTTCTTGTTCACTTTTTACAAGTCAAAAGTTATTGAAGGGGAGCTAGCCTCCTCCCCCACGCCTTCCCCAAATGCATCAGATAAAAATTTTCAGATAGACATTTTGTTAGAAATAGTTCAAAATTCAGATTAAAAACACCAGTATCAACAGAGCCCAGGGGCAGGTGTTGTAAGTTATGTCCTGGGGGTATATGGTTGTTATGAAAGGGATTTTTGTATAAACTTCATAGAGGGCTCATTTGATTGGAAAATGAAAGTTGTAGTTCACTTTTCAAGAGTCAAAAGGGATCAGAGGGCAGCTAGCCCCCCAAGTCCTTTTTCCCCAAAATGCATCAAATAATAATTTTGAGATGGCCCTTTTGTTAATAATTGTTCAAGGGTCAGATAACAAAGATGCCTATGTCAACACATTCCTCCAGGGCCTGGGGACAGGTGTTGTAATTTATGCCCTGGGGGTATATATGATTCTTATGGAAGGGGTGCTTGTATAAACTTCAGAGAGGGCTCATTTGTTTGGAAAATGAAAGTTCTAGTTCAGTTTTTAAGAGTCAAAAGAGATCAGAGGGCAACTACCCCCCCCCCCCCCCCCCTCCACGCCATTTTTCCCCAAATGCATCAAATAAAAATTTGGAGGTAGCCCTGTTGTGAAAAATAGTTAAAGGTTAGATAACAAAAACTCCGGTGTTGATAAAACCCCCCAGGGCCCTGGGATAGGTGTTGTAAGTTATGCCCTGAGGGCATTTATGGTTCTTATGGAAGGGATGGTTGTATAAACTTCAAAGATGGCTCATTTGTTTGGAAAGTGTAAGCTTTAGTTCACTTTTTAAGAGTAAAAAGAGATCAGAGGCCAATTAGCCCCCCCCATGCCCCCCATGCCCTTTTTCCCCAAATGCATCAAATAAAAAATTTAATGCATAAATAAAATAAAAAATAGTTCAAACATCAGACATTAAAACTTCTGGATTGACACAACCCCCCAGCACCCTGGAGCTAGGCATTGTAAGTTATGCTCTGGGGGGATATATGGTTCTTCTAGAAGGGATGATTGTATAAACTTCAGAGAGGGCTTATTTGATTGAAAATAGAAAGTTTTAGTTCATTTTTAAAGAGTGAAAAGAGACCAAAGGTTAATTCCCCCCACAGCCTTTTTCCCCAAACCCATCCGATAAAAATTTTGAGATAGCCATTTTGTTAAAAATAGTTCAAACATCAGGTAATAAAAACTCCAAGGTTGACACAAACCCATTTTTTTCACTTTGATATTGTTACTTTGATACCAGTTTTAATACTTTGATGAACATTTGATTTTTTTTTTCTAAAAAGTTTTTTTTTTAAACATTTGTTTTGATACTTTGATGAACATTTGATTATTTTTTTAAAGTTTGATTTTGAAATAAGGGATTTTTAAAAACTTGAAACTTTTTGCAATCAAAATTGAACAAAAATTAATTAAAAAAAAACTTTCCAAATAATAAGTTTTTCAAATAAAAGTAAAGGCCATTTTAAACTTAAGCTCAGCAGATACAAATACCTTTTAAAATTCAAACTCAAAACGACCAGAAATTACTATTAAAGAATAAATGAAACCAAAAACAAACAGAAATTACCCTATTGCATCATTGGCACTTTACTAAACACTATATGCATCTTGAAAAGTCTTGGAAAGTATAAACAACATCAAATTAAATATTTGATGTATAATGGTATTAATTGTTGAAAGATCCATCTGTTAAAGAATTTATTCTGCTATAATTTTATTTTTATTTTCAATGGAAAATATTTGTAATATAATTTTTTTTCAGTTAAGTGCCAATGATGCAGTAGGCTTTTGTTTTTTTTTTATGGTTAAGGAAGGAGGCAGTATCCAAACACTTGTTTGTAGTGAAACTATATTTGTCTTGAACAACTTTAAAAGAGCTAATAAATTAAACTGAATATTTGAAGTATAATGATATTCATTGCTGAAAGCTCATCAGTTCAAAATGTTACTATAATTTTAATGTTTATTTTCAATATTAAGTATAAAAGAAAATATTTGCCAAAAAAATTGGTTTTCAGTAAAGTGCCAATGACGCCATAGGTTTTAGACTTTTACAGTGAAAGAAGGAGGTGATACCCAAACTCTTGTTTATAGTAATTTTAGTTTGTTTCAAGCTTGATTTGCATATTCAATTTAATTTTCACTCGTTTTAAGATTTATTTATTAATTTACATTTATATCTATTGTATGTTTGTTTGCATTGATTGTTTATTTAATTTCTGTTCGTTTTAAGTTTCATTTATGCTTCAATAGGAATATATTTTTTTTTCGTTTTAAGCTTGATTTTGATATTCAATCTAAGTATTACTCGCTTTAAGATCTATTTATTCACTTATATTATTACTTGTTGTATGATTTTTGCTATGATTGTTTATTTAATTTCTGTTTGTCTTAGGTTTCATTTTTTCTTTAATAGTAATTTTTGGTTGTTTTGAGTTTGAATTTTAAAAGGTATTTGTATCTGCTGAGCTTAAATTTAAAATGGCCTTTACTTTTCTTTGAAAAACTTATTTTTCGGAAAGTTTTTTTTTGTAATTAATATTCCTGAAACATCCTACAGAGGAGACAGAGTAAAGATTCATATGGAGACAGATTTTTGGTTAAAGACAAACCTGGTGAGTTTCAATCAGGACCTACTTACCTTACCTTAGATCCTCCTGTGCCTCTGGAGGCGCTTAGGGCATCCAAAAAGACTCGCCAGTCATTGCTCATTGCTGCAGCCGCGATGACATTTTCTCATCCAGGTTGGATTGAGGTTTTCTTCTTCTATTTAACAGCAGGCGGGCTTTTCAGTAAAACTATTTAGCCCTTTTCCTTTTGCTTCACTCTGTGGGCTACAGAGCTACTGGCTTGATTGCCTCATATTTATTAGATATATTCAGATATCTTTCAGCAGATCTTTCGACTCTAGGAGTTCAAATATAAGATGATAGATGTCGATTTCTATGCTCTGTGTGCAGGTATAGTTGGCTAGGCTCTTGGCTGATAGTGGGATTTTGTGGTGTTTGAAGTATTTTAACAGTTTACAAAGCAAGGTATGTTGTGCAGACGTCAGCATATTACATTCAAATAGGCAATGGTCAATTGTTTCATTATTCATATTACAATGCCTGCAAAGAGGGGACAGGGGAATTGAACCACTTGAATTAGAAAGCTTATATGAGAATGCAAGGAAATTTAGTCCATTTGTTCCAGAACGAATTCTATGATAAATTTTAGAAAGATACTTATTGGGAAAGGGGGAAAGGATAGGATTAATCTTATTAAAATTAATATCTGATAGCCTCCATCGGTAAATATCTCTAATTGGGATTGGTCTTCCACTTGGCTGGTCAATATTTATAGCATTTTTTGCTATTTCATCAACCTGATGATTACCACTTATGCCAGAGTGGCTAGGAATGTACTGAAAGTAAGTTTTTATGCCACTTGAAGCGAGATTATCAATAATACTGTGACAATGATAAGTGTCAATGTCCAACTTATATTGAGGAGCTGAGGCCAGCAACTCAAGGCTTGATAAAAAGTCGGAATAGATGATAATATTATTCGAATTTTCAATCAAAGGTTGGTTTTGCTTAAGGTGTTCTAATGCCATGATTATGGCATTTAACTCAGCAGACATTATAGATAAATTATTAAATAATCTCTCGCCCATTGCAATTTTCAGGTGAGGAAGGAAAACACCACTTGCAACCTTCTCATTCATTTTTGATCCATCAACAAATATTTGGAAGTGATTTTTATAGGTAATTGTATTAAGTTCTGCAAATTTTTTCTGGACAAAAGCAATGGGGGTTAAATCTTTATTCCATTTTGAAAATTCAGTATTTATTATGGGAAATGACCAATTCCATGGAGGGGATTGGGGGAAAGTAGGTGCAATAGACTTTGCTGGTACAGGGAACTTCTTTTGAATATTGGCATACTCATCTGCAATACCTCTATACATGGCTGGATTTCTTAACCAATTATGTAATGTGTGTGAGCTATTTGATTCAATTTTTGTAAGATGTTTTATCAAGAGAAAGCTACGTCTCTCCCTTATTGTTGTTAATCCACTCTCCATAAGCAGAAACTTGGTGCTTGTGGGTTTCCTAAGACCAAATATGAGACGTATTATATCATTTTGTGTTGTTTCAATTTTTTGCATCTGGGTCTTTGCACATGCACCATATACAATGAGCCCATAGTCAATATGGGGTCTTATATGTGATTTATAAAACTGGAGTAAGGTTTTCTCCTTACAATCCCAGGGTGTGGAAAGAAGTCTTTTTAGTATATTTGCTTTTCTGTAACATTTTTTTATTGTGTTTGAAATGTGGAGGTGGAAATTAAGTTTTTTGTCAAGCATGAGACCTAGGTAATTAATATTATTATCTTCTGGAATAGTTGTTTTATTTAGAGTTAGTTTTGCATTAACATGGTTTCGCTTCCGGTGAAATTGGATTATTTTTGACTTGGTGGGTGCAATGGGTAAATCTGAATGTTGAGAGAATTTTTCAAACTGGAAAAGTGACTTTTGCAGATTTGACTGT